>JASDQU010585418.1:0-12090 GCA_032191745.1 Picea mariana
GTAGGAAATAACATGGATGTTATCAAGGAGGTGAAATCGCAACTATCCTCCAAATTTGACATGAAGGATATCAGTGCTGCTAACTTCATTATGGGAATGGAGATTAAAAGAGATCGTGCAAATAGGAAACTCTAGTTGAATCAGAGAAAATATGTTGAGACGATATTGCAGAGGTTTAATATGCATGGAAGTAAATTGGTCAAGGTTCCTATTCTTATAGGTGTAAATTTATCTGTAGATCAGTGTCCCAAGACATAGGAAGAAGAAGAGGACATGTCTCTTGTTCTGTATTCCAGTGCAGTTGGCAGTTTGATGTATGCAATGGTCTGTACTAGACCGGACATTGCACATGCAGTGGGATTTTTGAGCAAGTATATGTCAAAACCAGGGAAGGAGCATTGGACAACAATAAAGAGGGTCTTCAGGTATCTTCGTGGAACTACTAGTTATGGATTGTGCTACCAAGGAAGACCAGGATTGGACATAGTGGTGGACATAAATGGCTTTGTTGATGCAGACTGGGCTGGACATATGGATCGCATAAGATCTACAAGTGGGTATGTGTTTAACCTATTTGGAGGAGCAATCAGTTGGATGATCAAAAGACAGGTTGTAGTGGCACTCTCAACTACAAAAGTTGAATACATGGCAACCACTCATGCAAGAAAGGAAGCAGTATGGTTACAAAGATTGTGTTCAGGTATTGGGTTGGTACAACAAGCAGTGAGATTAGATTGTGACAGTTAGAGTGCAATATTCCTGGCAAAGAACCCAACTTATCATTCGAAGACAAAGCATATTGATGTTCAGTATCAGTTTGTCAGAGACATGGTTGAGGAAAAGAAGGTGTTGCCGGAAAAGGTTGACACTTTCAAGAATGTTGCAGATTCATTGACAAAGTCTGTGAGCACATAAAAGTTCTCCTGGTGTAGAGTAACAATGGGCATTACTGCCCTGGATTGTTGACTATATAATCCCCTGGACCCCTGGATGCAAAGAAAACAAAAAGTGGGAGAATGTTGGGTGTGTGTTATATTCTTTGCATGTGTGTGTGTGGGTGCGTCAGATTCGATAACTACGTGTGCATGTGTTGGGCAGTTTTTGTTATTTCTAGCGGTTTTCTAAATAAATCCCGAATTAAGGGATTAGGGTTTTGGTATATACAGAATACCTAAAAACATTGTATATATTGTATGGTGAATGGTGAAATTCGATATAATGAAATAAAAAGGTTTTCCCGGTTAAGGGTTTTCGGTATAAATCTCGGTGTACTATGTGAATGAGCCATTTATTAATTTATGTTTTGCTTAAGAATCTATATGCATTGTTGTACTTCACAGGTTTAAAACTTACAAAAGGGGGTCTCATCATGAGTCGGTCTTCTCATTTCCACTAGGTATTTGTGGGTGACATTTCCATTATCTGGTTAGCACGCCAGGGCAATGACCTTCAACCCCTCCTTAAATTTATGAAAGAATAAAATAATGGCAATTAATGGGCTTGAAAAAGATGCATTACGGACGAAGGTACCACACACCCTCTATAAAGGCACCCATGAATGAGACACTACGACCCCTTGTATGTCATGAGTCCTATGCCCATTGAGTCTTGACCCCAACCACTTCATCCACTTGACATGGCTTAGAGAGGGATCTCTTGGAAACTCTCCTTGACCTAGGGCAAGACCTACCCAATAAGACACCTCGTCAACCCTCCCATATTCAAGCTTGACAAGTCGCATTGTGTCTTTGGGAAATTAATTGTTTGATATAGTGATATTTGATGCACATGCTTAGGTGGCTCATTTATTGATTGGATTCACTTATCATGATGTTATGATTTGGGATCCTTAGAGGGCATGCTCATTTGTCTTTGTAGGACCTAATTGGTGGAGAGTTTTGGGAGAATAAGCCTAGATTGGGGTTCCATGGGATTGCAAGCCCATAAGTTGGATGCCAAGGGCCCACATGCTGGATAAAGAAGATCAAACTTGAAAGGCCTTGAAGATGATGTGGACGATGTATTCTAGCCCCCACATGCCAAACATTTTGCCTAGGAGAGGCAAAATGTCTCCTTTTTTAGCATGACGTCATCTAGGGGGTTAGGGCTTGGCGTTGATGTAGCCACTCATTAAAACATGGATGTTTTGAGGAGGAGGAGGTCTTCACCATGAGAAGATTGCCTATATGCTTGACATGTGGCCTTTTGGAGGCCTACCCATGCTTCTCCAACACCAATGACTTCTTCTAAGTGGAAAAACGTCCCCTAAAGGGGAGATGTCCATGTAAAATTAGGGTTTATTTGTGCAAAAGTGAAAATTTAAATGAATTGTTTAATATTACTTTGTTAAAAGGGGAAATATTAGGGTTGTTGACCCCTAGTCTTGTGGTTTATGCCTTAATTTATGGACAAGTCACCTTAGTGACATTTTGTATAAATAAGAGATCATAAGATCACATTTGAACATAACTCTCTTTCTTGTGAGAGGAATTGGATCTGGAATTTCAGCTATACTTGGATATATTTGTCTCCTGTGCACTTGTTTATGGCTATTTCTTGTGAATGGTTGATGGAGGAGTGAGGCGCTAGCCTTGGAGGAATGATTTTTAGCTTTTATGGTGGATTATCTTAGCATATTTCTTAATTTTGGTATGGCCTTTTACTCTTATGCTGTCATTTTTTCAAGTCAAGGATTGTTGTGCTAGGAACTAAGTGGGAAGTAAGAGTATTTACACCCCTACTCTAGTCTCCATCATGTATTGCTTAAAATTCATTGATGTTGCAGGGGTTTGTTTGAAAAAGTAAAAGGATTTACACCCCTCACTCTCAAACCCTAACTAGAAATACTTGCCTTGGGAAGTAAGAGGATTTACATCCCCAAGTAAGTAGCATCTCTAGTTCATTTATTTGACTCCATTAACCCAATAGTAAAGGCACTAGTCATCTATTTTTTGCATTGGAGATATAAAATCATTGCCTTGGGAAACGTGAATTTTCACCTTTTGAAAGATCTCTTGCTTGAAGTTGGTTTGTTACATCGAGAGGATTCTTCCCCTACTAGGGTGTCCCCTCTCTCCCAATACTTTACTTGTTGTTACAAACCCGAACCTACAGCCATTAGGGTCGATCTAACCTAGATAGATAACTAATCCTAACTCCTAAATTGACCCTAGACTAACTCTTAATCTTTGCTCATTTACTCTACTAACTAGGCATATCTTTTCGGCTAACTGTTGGCATATTTTGATGGTGTAATTTTCTGATACAAGTGACTAAAAGATACAACCATAAGGATACAATTATCTGCAAAAAATGCATGTTTACAATGACCATCTTCTCTTGCCTTTTAAGTGCCATTTTTTAGCCTATATTCATTGCTAATCTTGATGTTGATTTGCTTAACTAGTTTAGATATTTGTATGTTGATTTAGATGCTTTATTTTATGATATAAACTATCATCTACTGCTGCAAATTAGGGACAACAAGCTTAAATTGTTGATCCATACTAACATATATCATTGCAAGTTGGATTTTCTTATGTCTCGAGTAGGTACAATCATCCGAAGAAGTACTATACCTTTGGGGAAACAATCACTTAAATTACAAGGCATCTCTTCCCACATTTCACTCCATTTAGATTTGAACTCTATGGGCTCCACTTCCATCTCTATCCATCCCCATCTCATTCCCTCTAGGGTCACCGGGATCGCCTCCCTAGAGTGACCTAGTCACCCTTGAAGTGTGGGACCTATATCGAGGTGACATTGGGTGTAGGATTCCCAAGTTGTAGCACTTTCTTTTGTGGTTGGGTCGAGATTTTCCCAACCTACAACTTGTGCTATAACATTTTGGCGTCGTTTCTAGGGAGGATTTTGAATCCTCTTCATTCCCTAACAACACTTTGGCAAGCTTCCCTCCCAAAGCCTTTATCCTCTAGCTTGCATGGCGACTCCACCATCCCTTTTTTCCCCCTTTCCATCCTTTGATGATCATTAGTCTCATCTGGGGACTCCATTGAGGCTCTACCCTAAGTGATGGAACCATGGCCTAACGGGACTTACCATGGGCATTTCATAATGTGTATCCTTCTATTGATGTTAAGAATGTCCCTATCTATCCAAATCATTGTCCAATAGAATGGAGAGCAAGTTGCCCCAATTTGACGGTGATCCAGCTCTAGCAGTCACCCATGTCATGAATTATATGAAGTATGCCTCGAGCTTAAATGTGCTACATGAAGATGTGCTGATGAATTTTTTGTGTCTTCACTGGAATCAAGTCAAAAGGATTGGCTTGCACACTCATGTGATCCAAAGAGTATCCCTTCTTCTACAAAGATCATTGAAGAATTTCTCAGGCAATATCGACCAGCTACTCAAAGTTTGCAAGATGCTTTCCAAGAGCTCAAACACACTCTTTGCCGAGAAGGTTTTCCAATCAGTGATGAGACAATAGATGAAAAAAATCTTGAGAAGATCCAGATGAGACATATGACGAAGATGAAGTATCTACTCCTCCACTTGATGAGGACATCCAAACCTTTTCTCCTCTTACACATCAAGAAGAGAACATGGTGAGTTATAATCCTTTTGAGAACTTTGATGATGCTTTGTTCCATGATTGTGGAAATGAAGAAAACTACCAAAAGGATCTCGACGAAGTTTCTCTTACAAAAGTATTGAACGAGACTTTGTTATATGTTTTCCCTTTTCAAGAAAATGAAGTTATCTAGTCTTGTGAGGAAGTGATAAGCTCCTATGGTGCAGATGAATTCGTGGAACAACCCTCAGATATAGTTGACGAACACATTGATGATTTCATACAGATTGGGAGATGTAGATGGGATGTGGGTTGCTTCATTATTGATAGATATCCCATTTATGACATCGAGGGTAGCTCTCAAATAGAGGGGGTTGAAATGTCATCTTCACAAGACTGACCTCCATGCATGTATGATTCAGGTGTTTGGCAACCTAGTGATGACATGGTTTCAAATTTGTTCTGCCCTTTCGAGGATGACTTGTCGGAGCATGATCTTCATTTGTCCTTTAATACATATCCTTTTGGGGATGCATATTTAATTTATGAGGATTCTCAACCATTTTACTCAGATTTTGAGGATCACCAGAAAATGGTCACCATAAAGCAATCAAAGATTCATATTTCAAAACGAAAGTAGTTTCGTCTTGGATATTTTCATCAAGATTTTCAGGGGAAGAGGGGGTGCTTTTCTACACCTGAGACTGTTCCTTACCTCTTACCCTCTTCTCCATGAGACCATGCAATATTCTTTCGATATTTCATTTCCTCTCGGTCCTCGACAAGCAGTGAGTCTTTATGTACATATGAAGATGAGCCTTCATCTACATATAGTAGCCCTCTCCATAGATGGATTGATCAATCTTGTGGCTACACTTTCAGACAGGATGATAAGGCTGATGGTTTCTCTTTCTAGTAGGATTTCCTCCCTCCCACCCATCTCCAGGAGCTTTATTTCATGATTGATTATATGTTTATTTATGCTCATGATTATTATGTGTAGGACTTATCTTTATTGTTTCACATGATTAACTACATGGGGAGATATATTAATGAAATGATGAATAGGTGGTTGCACTGGTTGTATGACTTCACCTAACATCACCTATCACCAAATCTTCAGGGCCCCAAGGCCCCAGGTAAGTAGGTAAGTCAACTTGATTGCTTGCATCTTGCATTTTGTTCATATTATTTTAGTTGCATTGCATTTTCGTTTTGGTCTACTTTCACTATTGATTTCATCATCATATATGTATACTTAGTTAGAAATTTTGTCAAAATTTTCTTTTTCTAGCTTAGTTGGTTTTGATTATGATCATATGAGAACAAGGATGAGTAGGCCATCCTGCACTTGAAGGTTTGATGTCTCCTTGCAGGCACAAGTCTACCAGAAGATGTTGTGGTTCTCATGCACTCTACGATGAGCACATGTCCCCAAGTAGGAGCCAAATGTTATCCCCATTTTGTGGATAACCAAGGAGATTGTGTCTCGAGGCCCTCAAGTTGCAGTTATGGAGTGTCGAGAGACTACATGACCAACAATACCCTTCTGCACAGTTGGAAACTCCTCTGACCACCACAGATGATCACGGATTTCCAAATGGCATCCACCACATCAGCTGGTTTCCGGAAGGCAGTGGCCCTTGCTCCATGAGGTACAAGTCAGTATAATTATGGTGAGCATCATTTCGATATTTAAGCCAGTTGATTATGTTATATCTTAGATTGCTCTAGATTTCATGATATATGCTTGGAAATTATGCCTTTTTCCCTGCTTCACCTTGGTGGTTGACATTCTTCCCTAGTAAGTGGTCTTTCTTGGGGATGGGTTTGCTACTAGGAACTCCTTTAAAGAGCCATCATACCATTCACGACCATACTTACCACTTTCCATCATTATTCCCATCCATTTCCTTATCTCTTAGGATTTTAGGGTGTATTTACTCAAGAAGGGGTTGTCCCTAATTTTATGGGAAGAAGGGACTGAAGGCCCAGAGGCATTGATGTTGGGTAAAAGATAAAAGCCTTATATGAACCTTCCAGATGCTTCGCCCATGGATCACCCAAGAAAACAATGAAACACTTATCTTTGAGTAAAGGGGACGCACAATATAATAAAGAATGCTTAAAATGTTAGTTGAAGGATAGGAGGTCTCATCAAGAGTCGACCTATCACATCCATAAATATCTAGTGGTATGACATTGCCATCATCTGGTCACCAAACCAGGGTAATGGCTCCTAGTTGCATGGATGAGAGAAATGGGGTCTCATCACAAGCCAACCTTCTCATTTCCACTAGGTATTTGTGGGTGACATTTCCATTATATGGTCACCACACCAGGCAGTGACCTTCAACCTCTCCTTAAAATTATGATAGAATAAAAGAATGGAAATTAATCGGCTTGTAAAAAATGCATTGCGGATGAAGGTACCACACACCCTTTACAAAGGCACCCATGAATGAGACACTACGACCCCTTGTATGTCATGAGCCCTATGCCCATTGAGTCTTGACCCTAACCACTTCATCCACTTTACATGGCTTAGAGAGGGATCTCTTGGAAACTCTCCTTGACCTAGGGCAAGACCTACCCAATAAGACACCTTGTCAACCCTCCCATATTCAAGCTTGACAAGTCGCATTGTGTCTTTGAGCACATAATTGTTTGATATAGTAATTTTTGATGCACATGCTTAGCTAGCTCATTTATTGATTGGATTCACTTATCATGAAGTTATGACTTGGGATCCTTGGAGGGTGTGCTCATTTGTCTTTGTAGGACCTAATTGGTGGACAATTTTGGGAGAACGAGCCTAGCTTGGGCTTCCATGGGGCTGCAAGCCCATAGGTTGGATGTTAAGGGCCCACATTGCGGATAAAGAAGATCAAACTTGAAAGGCCTTGAAGATGACGTGGACAATGTATCCTAGCCCCCACATGCCAAACATTTTGCATAGGAGAGGTAAAACGTCTCCTTTTTTTAGAATGACATCATCTAGGGGCTTAGGGCTCGGTGGTGATGTAGCCACTCATTGACACATGGACAATTTGAGGAGGAGGAGGAGGTATTCACCATGAGAAGATTACCTAGATGCTTGACATGTGGCCTTTTGGAGGCCTACCCATGCTTATCCAACACCAAGGACTTCTTCTAAGTGGAAAAAAGTCCCCTAAAGTGGAGTCGTCCATGTAAAATTAAGGTTTATTTGTGCAAAAGTGAAACTTTAAATGAATTGTTTAATATTACTTTGTTAAAGGGGGAAAGATTAGGGTTGTTGACCCCTAGTCCTGTGGTTTACCCCATAATTTATGGACAAGTCACCTTAGTGACATTTTGTATAAATAAGAGATCATAAGATCTCATTTGAACATAACTCTCCCTCTTGTGAGAGGACTTGGATCTGAAATTTTGGCTATATTTGGCTATATTTGTCTCTTGTGCACTTGTTTATGGTTATTTCTTGTGAATGGTTGATGGAGGAGTGAGGCTCTAGCCTTGGAGGAATGCTTTTTAGCTTTTATGGTGGATTATCTTAGCATCTTTCTTGATTTTGGTATGGTCTTTTACTCTTATGCTATCATTTTTCCAAGTCATGGATTGTTGTGCTAGGAACTAAGTGAGAAGAAAGAGTATTTACATCCCCACTCTAGTGTCCATCATTTATTGCTTAAAATTCATTGATGTTGCAAGGGTTTGTTTGAGGAAGTAAGAGGATTTACACCCTTCATTCTCAAACCCTAACTAGAGATACTTGCCTTGGGAAGTAAGAGGATTTACACCCCCAAGGAAGTAGCATCTCTAGTTCATTTGTTTGACTCCATTAACCCAATAGTAAAATCATAAAATCAATGCCTTGGGAAACATGAATTTTCGTCTTTTGAAAGATCTCTTGCTTGAAGTTAGTTTGTTACATCGAGAGGAGTCTTCCTTTACTAGGGCGTTCTCTCTCTCCCACTACTTTACTTGTTGTTACAAACCCGAACCTACAACCATTAGGGATGATCTAACCTAGATAGATAACCGATCCTAACTCCTAAACTAGCCCTAGTCTAACTCTTAAACTTTGCTCATTTACTCTACTAACTAGGGCACATCTTTTCAACTAACTGTTGACATATTTTGATGGTGTAATATGCTGATATAAGTGATTGAAAGCTACAGCCATAAGGCTGCAATTTTCTGCAGAAAATACATGTTTACAACAACCATCTTCTCTTGCCTCTTAAGTGCCATTTTTCAGCCTACATTCATTGCTAATCTTGATGTTGATTTGCTTAACTAGTTTAGATCTTTGTATGTTGATTTAGATGCTTTATTTGCTGATATAAATTGTCATCTACTACTGCAAATTAGGGATAACAAGCTTAACTTGTTAATCCATACTAACATATATCATTGCAAGTTGGATATTATTGTGTCTCGGGAAGGTACAATCATCGGAGAACTACTATACCTTTGGGGCAAAAATCACTTGACTTACAAGGCATCTCTTCCCACATTTCACTCCATTTAGATTTGGTTTCTAGGGGCTCCACTTCCATCTCTATCCATCCCCATCTCATTCCCCCTAGGGTCATCGGGATCACCTCCCTAGAGTGAACTGGTCACCCTTGAAGTGCGATACCTACATCGAGGTGACATTGGGTGTAGGATTCCCAAGTTGTAACACTTGCTTTTGTGGTTGTGTCGGGCTTTGCCCAACCTACAACTTGTGCTATAATAATACTGAAACAAAAGAATTATTAAGAGCCCCCCCAAAAAACTGCGACTCTTAGAATACAACCTTAATCTTCCTTTTAGGTTGTTGCTTCCAACAAGAAATGTGCCAAGGGGGGCAGATCAAGATGGATGAGGGAAGGTATTCCAACACCCAGTCTTCAAGAAACACCACCCACCCGAGGTCATAAGCACCTAGAAGTTCCCCAGACACCACAAAAACAACAAAATTCTAGAATAGGGCAATTGCATAGCACCACAAGACCATCATAACCTTTTGCACTAGATAAAAACTCCCAAGCACATACCAGAGATAGAGAGAAGTCCTTAATAGGAAGGCACACATCCCCAAAGCAAACCACCGCCACAAAATGTCGCTCATACCAACCAAAAACTATGCCATTATCCCACCTAAGCCCTGATAAGTTGTGCCAAAGGGTTCAAAATGACGATTGGGAATTAAGTTTAGCATGTGTAGGGCTAGTGAACAAGTCCCTTCACATCTCATTCCCTTGCTTAATATCACATGACAATGGGAGAAACGTGACATGTGTTGGTTGTGAAAGTGATGGCGTGCCTCCATGATTAATAAAACACAAATGAGCTTAGGGGGTGGCTTGAACAAATAGACCCCCATTGTTTCTAAGGACCCCGACATTTAACTTGGTTGCTTCATTTGCGAGAGCATCAATTTTTTGATTGAGTTCCCTTAAGACTTGGAATAATGTTACATCTTGGAATCTATGGATCTCCTTTTGAATCCTTGCTACGAGTGATGTTAGCTTACCATCAAAAGGAGTCTTCTTAGAATTTATTGGGCTGATGATTATACTCGAGTCACCAATAACAATCAAAATCCTTCCTCTATCTGCAATTACTAAAAATAAACCCAAAAAAAAAACATGTGTATCGCTCTGATTATTTGTGGATGCCCCTAAACCCACGTATAAGTAAATTCTTATTATCCATAAGAATCAAGGATAATCTCCTTCGAGACTTCGAAACTTAAAAAAATTAAAGATAAACATGTAAACAGTAAGACTTCACATATCGAAGAAAAAAACAATGCATATCTCAAAAAAGTTATAAAACAATTATATTAAATCATTGACTTAAAATAGATGTTCAAACTCAAGTCAATTTAAAAGTATAATACTAAACTTTAACTCCAAGTCGTTAGAAGTCACATGGTTAAGTCAAAACTACAAAATGAAACTTGAAAGGAAACATTTGGTCCATGGTCGTTACAAGTGACACTTTCAATTCATTATTATTATTTTACAATTGACACTTTCAATTCATTATTATTATCTTTTATATTCTTTCTTTAATCAATAAACATAATTTATTAATACAATCAATAACCATAATTTATTAAACATTTTTATGATTCGTGAGTATGTATGAACATGGGAAGTATAGTATTCAGAGGGTTTTTCGTGAGTACGTTTTCTCGAAAAAAATGGAGACTTCCACTCCTACCAAATTTCGCTTTGTAATGCAATTGCCCCAATAATTGCACTGGATGTCATAGCTAATAAGAAGGGTTGAGGAGGTAGATTTTTTTTCCTGCATAGCTTCAACATAAATTTTGTCAACACCACATGACATGTGTCGTTTGTGAATAGAGCGTTTGCAATTGCTATGACAAAAGAAACTCTACATAACAAATCCATGCCACCTCTACTACGTCACGAGAGGAGTCAAGTCAAATACATAAACATGTCTTCCCTTTTCCAATAGGTACTCACCACCATCATCCCAAACAAGAGACCCCAAATTGAAAGATCAACACCTTCATAAATTTGATCCAGTAAAACTACTTTTTTTTTTCCATGAAAAAATTACTCAATTTTATAAAAGTATAAAATCATTTTACAATAACAGATCAGAATCCGTTGAAACGGTAATCGACACACCAGCAGAGAGATAGAGACATACAATCGGAACAGGAATATGATAGATAAACTGCCCCGCATCCAGAATACTATCCACCCCCGTGCAGTAGAAAAAAACAGTGACTGGAATGTGATTGGAAGATACCTGAAGAAAAGATATATGACTGTCAAAGAAAAAGACGTCGAAGAAAGGCAGAAAACAGAATTAGAAAATGCTGAGAATAGTTGCAGGACTCTCGATTCCATTTTCACAATGGAAGATCGTGAGTTGCCCTGCCTTCTCGGATAGTGCCCTTTTTGAGAGCAAATCCGCTTCATGGTTGAAGGATCTAGGAATATGCTGGAAGTCAATCTTAGTGAAGCTATTAGAGAGGTCCAGGGCCTTTTTCTTCCAGCCTTCAATCTGGGCAGAGTGAAGCTCTGAAGATTGTTTTATCCAGTTGATGACGACACTCGAATCCCCCCGGACCAACAGATGAGAGATGGACCAGGAGGAAGCCAGCGAGAGGGAAGCCCAAAGGCCCAATAGCTCCGCTTTGGTATTAGATCCCGAACCACAGTTGAAAAACCATTTGGTGATTCTCAACTGGTGAGTTTTAAAAAAGCCCCCAGCCCCACAGCAACGACCAGAAGACAGAGCAGCACCATCAAAACAGGCAAGGGTGAAACTACTTAAAATATGACCAAGAACATTGTCCCCAAAAATGAAAGTGTGATCCTTCTGATTGGAAAAAAAAAAATGGCATTGCAAAAAATACTACCAATATCCAAAACATATAAATAAATACAATACATCCCAACACTTTCAAAATTGAAGCCAATGCCATCTTTCAAACGTTGTTTTCTCCCATCCCTTCGACTTCTTTGTGAATTGTGGGATATTATCAAAGGATCTAATAAGCTTTCCTAGCAATGACATCACCACACCTACTA
>JASDQU010585418.1:18348-29327 GCA_032191745.1 Picea mariana
CAATATATGAAAAACTAAGTTTTTTATGGATTTGATTAAAGTTTTATTGTACAAATAGATTTAAAATTGGATAAAACCTCTATAAACATTGTTTCACTATATATGGATCTTAGATTATGAAAAAGCCTTACACATATACATTACAATTTTGAAAAAAAGTTTGCACTTTGAGTGATTTGATTCCTCTGGACACATAATAGAACTATAGTTAAGATGAATTTAAGTTGGTGTGTGTCTCTATACACTTGTCAACTCCATCATTGAAATATTTTATTTTATGTGAAGATTGAATTTTTTTATTCTTTAAGATCAATATTGAAATATTTATTTATTTATTATTACTATTATTATTATTTTAAATTGTTATGTGTGAGCTCCATGTTAAGCATCTAAAAAATTATACATCTCTCTTATAATGCAATGTAAAAAACACTTCTTCTCTCTTTTTTCTAAGATAAAAACAAATAATTTTATTATAAAATAAATAAAATAAAACAAATAATTTTATTATAGAGTAAATAAAATAAAACAAATAATTTTATTATACAATGAATAATCTCTTTGAGTATAATGGATCATTGGTTTTTATTATAATTCATTATTTGATATTCCTTACATACTTAAAAGAAACATTAAAAGAATAGTCTTTTTGAGTATAATGGATCATTGGTTTTTATTAATAATAATAATAATGATAATCTATTTTTAAGGTCATGGCCAAGCCAACACACAAAATTGGTGTATGAGACTCCCTTGTTTGTGGGACAAGGGACCCTCCTCCACCCAACGATTTGACTGGTAAAGTCTATAAATGTATACATACCCTACCCCCCTCTGGATTTGAACCTATGACCTCTTAAGAGGAAACACATGTTCATTTGATATTATAATGGATCATTTGATATTACTTACATACTTAAAAGAAACATTAAAAGCGTGTAAAAAAAAAAAAAAATTTAAAAAGAAAACCATTAATCAAATTTGTAACTAAGTGATGTAAAAAACATTTACAAATTTGTAACTAAGTAAAAAATATCTATTATCATTTTTTTTCAATTATCATCATTATTATAATTAAAATAAAATGATTTCACTTAAAATGGGTATTAAAACATTTTATTATTTTTTATTATTAATATTTGTTTAAATATTACCTCTCAACTATATATTGAACATAAAAAGAATCACATTTTTCACAATAAAATGTAAAAAACATTTTTTAACACAATTATTTTACATTTATAATTCTTTAAAAAAATAATGAAAACCTAATTTTATAATTAGATGATTTTAATTTTAAATCATCAAAATTATAGATTAGAACTTGAAACACAGATTGATTGTGTTCTAGATGAGGAAACACAGATGAATATCATGACAGAGAGAACATGGGAAGCTATAGGGAAGCCTGCCATGATCCCTTCACTAGGAAGAATAGGACACTTCAGAGGAAAATTGGTAAACCTATGTGGAAGGCTCACTTAGATATCTACAAATGCTAATTGAACTTCGATTGAAGACGATTTTGAGATTATTAAATTTATTGAGGATAGCGCCCCGTTTACTATGTTACTTGGAAACCCTTGGATTGACAGAGATCAAGTTAGATAGAAGGAAGAAGCAGAAGTTCTGGAACAAAAGAAACAAGAATTAAAATCTTTTATGACCAAGAAGATTGCACAGTTGATTGAAGAACATAAGAACATATCGAAGCTCCTTGACATTAGAGACCCCAATGTCGAAGCTGAAAGAATGTCAGAAGGCTCGCAGAAGACTGGAGCACTTGTCCCAGAGAAAGAAGAATTATTACCCTGGAGAGAATCTCAACAACGCGCAATGACTATGCTAAAAGAAGATAGGAATCAGAACGGAAAAAGACAGATCGAGTTGAAGAGTACTGGGAAGAAGGCTAGAAAGTTAAGTAAGAAGAGGGTGAAGATTGAAAAGTTACATGAGATTCCAGATGGAACATCGCAGAAAGAAAACTTGCAGAATGGGAGCTTCACCGGGATATCAGAACAACGACCTATGGCACTTTGCTATGGCGAAGCAATATAGCCGTTGGACCGATATACCCGTTCGACTTCCGCCCGCGAATGGNTGCAAGCAGACCATTACCAAATTTCTTATTTAGCTCCGCGCGTCATGCCCGAAGAACACTTTTTCCAACTAAGAATTCGAAGCCCGCAGAACTAGTGATTATATACAGTGGTCATTGCGATCTGATTGTTTATCCTAGTGCAGTATCTGAGATCATCGTGACCCCGATTATTTTTCCAGAGCGCGTATGTCCAACGAGCTCACCGCAGTTGAAGAATCCGTCACAGAGGTCCTCCTTGACTTAAGGATTGGGAGAGTCATGTCGGAAAGAGGAATGTCCACCGGAGTCCAAGCATCATCGACAAGTGGAGTAGCAGCTTCTCCATCCACTACTCGAGCCGGACCGTCCCGACAGGTCGATGAGAAGCAAACGAAGCATAAGGATGATCTTGTGAACACTAAACTAATTCCAAGCATTTTTCCCACTTACCTACCCCTCTGTGTGGTGAAATCAACCGTGACAGTGTGCCCCGAGAATTCGAGTATGCTATGGTCATTGTGTACCTGCCAAAATGGGTGCACGTAGTTCGTGCTAATCAGGACAAGCTCGCAGCGTTGAAGTTTAACGACTTCAACCTCGACGTCAGGAAATTCTATAGCATGCTCGCCCCGCACAAGTATCTAACAAAGACAAAGGGAAAGAACTCGAAGATCGTCCCACAGTATTGGACCCAGAACCTCGCATAGTCAACATTACTAAATGTCATGAAGATTCCGCACTTTGGCATGCACTAGGAGGTGAATGCGTGCGTAAAGTTGCTTTTGTTTTGCTATCACTGAGGATACTTGTGATTGAACCACCGTGTCATAGTGGATCCGATCTTGATCAATCGGATCACATTACTCAACATGCAAGGCCCTGACCCATAGGAGTTTTATCCTGGAAAGACCACAGATAGAGCACTAGCAACGAAGATCAAAGAAACCTATGGCGATGTCAAGAAGGGCACGCGAGGTTACAAGGTAGCCTCTATTCAAAGCGGTGCAATGCACCTTGCTTGTCAGTTGATCGCAGGCAAGTTAGTTCGCAAGAACTGACCCACCCAAGTTACTGGATTTGTAGTTGATCTCGCAGGGAAGTGCGTAGAAGGACTTCAAATGAATTGGGTGAAGTACTTGGTGAATCAGCTCAAACTGATTGCAGGGAAGCGCAAGACCAAGGGTATGAGTTCCATTTCAATTGGCTTCTCATACTGATCGCCTTCATAGCATGGGAAATGTCGGAGGGTGCCACTTTCCTAGAGAACGAGCCATTTGAACCTTTGGCTGCGAGGTTCAGTACCCTATGGTACTCGATCGATATGAGCAAGCAATGGCAGTCGAATGTCATCTTCCATGTATACTACAACCAGCTGAAGACTGCCATCCAGTCTATGCCTCGCATTACCCCGAACACGCTGCACAGATTCAGACCCTTAATGAAGTTCAATGCGGATCGCCACTTCATTTATATAACAACGCGAGCTGATGAACACAAACAACAATTGCAGTCTTATTACAAGTTGACCAAGGAAGACATTGAAGAGATCACCAAGGATTGGTCAGCAGACCTTCTCATTACAGTAAACCCCGCAGAGCTATTCAATATTGATAGCCCATAGAATGTACCGGATACACCGGGACCAAGAAAAACGAAGAAGCCTGAACAGGTTCACGAAGTAGACAATGCATCTGTAAGGACTGCCTCTATCACACCAGACGAAGGAGGTGATGGCGAAGAGATAGAAGGCGTAGAAATTGAACAACAGAAAGGTGAAGTACCACCGCCTAGGGATGAAGAAGACTCGTCGAAGAAAAGGAAGGTCTCACCTCTGAAATCTTCCTCTCGAAATAAACCTAGAACCCTTGTAACCAAGATGTGAACTGCCCTCACGTTGGATGACTTTGATTTCATCGTTGCAACGGTAAATGATGCTTCAAAGGAGATAGTAGAGAAGCAGGAGGCGAAGCAGGAGCAGATGTATAACCGTATAGAGAATGAACTCCAAGGAGTGCAACAGGCACTGTAGTCTAGCTGCGCAGTCCCCCTTGCGCCTCTGACAGCAAGGACAGTAGAACTATGAGATGAGCCAGCTCAACTTCACCAGATTGCTGATATGGTCGAAGCTCACCTTCGATAAGCTCAAGAAGACACAACACAAGCCACCCAGGCTCTAACATAGGTACAGGGAGTACTTGTCGAGCAGCGCAGTGTTGTCGAACGAGAAAAACTTTCTCTTCAAGTACAATGGGACAAAGAGAAAGCAGAGCTACAACAAAGCAAGGAACACTTGCTCGCAGAGCAGCTTGAAGTCAAGGAACTAGTCAACAGAGCACTCCGTTCTGTGACTGTTATCGAAGTACAGGCTAAAGAGAGAGTTCCACAATAGGTGGCACAACTTGAAGAAGTTATACAATATCTTTAGTAGCGAATTGCCAATCTAGAACTCTGCACTGTGCTCGAGACCCCTTAGGAGATAAGAGACCAATGAGAAGCAACTGCTCGCAGTGCAGTTGATCGATTGAAAGCTCTTGCCTTGTAGTGCAATAATCTCAGTAACCAGAGCACCCATACTTATGAGAACCTTACAGAGAATCCAGAGTTACAGGCACTAGAGTCGCAGCTTCAGGAAGCAAAGCAGCATGCAAATACATTACAGGCACAGTTGAAGGCCCTGTCTGCAGTGGATAGAATGAAAATATCTGATGAACAATGCACAACTCAACAACAAATACATATGATCCAGATCAAAGTGGTGGAAGTTACTCAGCAAATCCAACCGGTGCAAGACAAGGCATGCATGTTATTTTCCGAGATCGAAAGTCAGGGAGCAGAGCTTGAGCAAGTCGTCATCACTGCAGAACAACGCCTGGAAGGACCAGTAAACGACACAGTGATCCTGGAATTCACCCAGTAGGAGTCCACAACAAAACAGTAGGTCGAAGCAGGTCAAGCCAAGCTCGAGGCTTTCGAAGTAGAATTGCGTAGACTAGAGTGACTCGGGATGAGTCACAAGTGAGTGTTGGGGGCCTGTTGCCCCTTGACCAAGTTTTAGGATAACCTTGGTCATTTTGACCTATTTTGGGACTTCGACAGGTAGTCGAAGAAGGAGCGCCAAGCGAAGCAGAGATCATGGGATCTCGGTCCACTTTTGGACCCCTTTTAGGGTTTTGGGTTAATGTAATGGGAAAGGGATGTCGGCCCGTGGGTTTACCCATGCTTAGACCCACTTTTGTAATATGTAAATAGATACTTAGGCAATGTAAGGATGGCCAATGTCTTAGTGCTAGTAGTTAGATCTGTGTGATCGGATGTGGATTGTAAATGCTCTGTGCATGATTGTAAGAGGCTTGCAGAGTTAAGTGCAAGTTGTTGTAAGAGGTTGTAGAAGGATTTGTGCTGAAGTGCAAGGAAGAAGGATCTAGCGAGCTGCGTAGATTTTTCGACTTGTGCAAAGTAATGGTTTTGATTGGCTTTGTGCTGTAATCGATTGAATACACTAATAAAGAAGAAGAGTTGGTGGACGTAGCCCCAGGGTGGGGGTGAACCACGTAAATCTGTGTGTGATGCTTTGTGCTTCGGCTTGATGTGTTCATTTCTTCTTCTGCTAAGTGCCTTGATATACTTAGATAGATCTATTAATGCTTTGTGCTTCCTAGATGTATGTCAATAGTGGGATCTGACATGTATGAGAATGCTTAGTGCTGAACTACTAGACCTGATCTATTTTAATGTGGCTAAGTGCTGAAATACCTTTGAACACTGCGATGCTCTGTGCTATCTGCGAAGCATAATAAGAGTTGAACATTAATGACTGACCAATGCTAAGTGCTTTGTACGCTATATAATCACAGATCTGTGTCCCAGCTAAGGTTGCAGACACTTGAGTCTTGCAACCACCCCTGCCTCTACCTCGGGTGAGACTTCATCTGCTTCGCAGGTGTTGCTGAAAGGGCTTGTGGTTAGGGTTTTTTTGGTGCACCCTTGAGCATTAAACCCTGAGTCTGCCACTGTGCCAACATTGTAATACTGCAAGGAGGAGGGCAGTGTGTGCGCTAGACCCAAAGCGTGGAAGGTAAAGAAGTTAAAAGCCACTCTAACTCTTGACCGAGATATAAGTATTAATGAAGTGGAAGCACTTTACACTAGAGGGCTGGTGGGTAGATTCGACTACCAAGCGATGGCTGCTTGGGACTTAAATGTTTGGGTAGATGAGAATTGGGGTCTTGTTGTTGGGTATATTCCAGAGGTTTTTTTGTTGACAAGAGGTTGGTTCTGTTTTGTCTTCAAATCCCCAATGGATGTAGAGTTGGTCTTACAAGCGGTATGGGTGGTGAACCAAGGCATTTTAATGCACAAGTGTTGGCATTGTGCTTTCAACCCCGACAAGGAGCACTTTCATTCTAGGCACTTATGGGTGTTGTTACCCGGTTGTTCGCTAGCTCTCTGGGGCTTGGAGGCTTTGAAGAAAATAGGTAATGCAATTGGAAAGCTTCTACATATAAATACTAAGATGTTTTCTGGTTTGGATAAGAGGATGGACAAAATTTTAGTGGAAGTGGATACTTTTGGTGGCCTCCTGACTGAGTTGGAAATCATTTGGAGGGGGAAGGCGATACAACAACACCTGGATTATTTAGGGATACCGTTCAGATGCACAGTCTGTAAGGAAACCAAGCATCTAAGGCACCAATGCCTTGGTAAAATTTTGAAAGATCCACCTAAATGGGATTCAAAAGTGAGGGATGTAGAACTGCCTACAAATCCTGCTACATTGTTGATTGATTATGTAAATTGGAGCGACTCCTTGCCTCTTTCGGGGATGGAAAGCGTTGTTGATTGCGGTAAGTTACATAACCTGGTTTCCTTAGATAACTTGTCGCTACATTTAATTGATGTTTCTCGGAGTAATTCTTTAGGGGAGGAGGAACTTGTGGTTAATTTTGTTCCAATGGAGAACTTTAAGATTGATGGAGCCTTTGTTTTAGAAGATCTAACCTTAAGGTCGAGGGGTTGTTGGATGAAGGTTGACAGAGTAGATTCCATAGGCTTGCCTCCTGTTTATGGGTGCACAAAGGGTTTGGAGGTTTTAGGATCCTCTGAGGAAAAGGGATCAATGCTCTGTCGGGGATAATTGAGAACCAGATCAACAATTTGGTGAAGGGGGATGAAACCTTTAAGATTGGAGGTTGTATGCTAGTAGCAGGTAAAGATGAATACGTTGAGGAGAGGACTGGCGCTCTATTTGGGGGTGTACTAGATGAAGCTTTGGACCGACATGGGCAGACTGAGAGGACCCTTGAGAGTAAAGGTTACGTTGATTTTTCCTTTCCCACATTGATCCCTGATTTTGGAAAGGGAAGGATCAAGGGTGCCATGGCTTCCGGGATGATGCCTTGAAAGACATTGGTGGAAAAACAACTGTGGGTTTGGAGGGGAGGGTGGAGTTTCCTATGGAAACTTTTCAGGACGAGGTAGAAGGAACTTCAGGCTCACAGAATTATTTATGTATACATGATCCAAGTATCCTGTCTAAAATTGATGACTCGATTATTAACTTTGTTCCATCTTACAGAGACGTCTTAAACCGTGATCCTTTGTCGATTTGTGATGGGGGAGATCCTGTCCCAAAGAATGTAGTTAAGTTAGGTAAGGAGAAGTCAGTTAGGGGTAAGTCTGCATAAAATCTTAGGGGAGAAACTTCCATTTTCAAGGGAGCAACGCATGATGGGCTGGAGAAAGATTTCTCGCCACTAAAAACTAGAAGTGCAAGAAAATTAGTACAAGAAAAGGAAAATTGTGCCTCTCCTAGTGTTTTGACGAGTGAAGGTCTGAGGGCGCTTAGAGCATAGAAAGCCCTAGCTAGGGTTAAAAAATGATAATTGCTACTCTCTATGTTAGGGGAATGGGGGGCAACTTGAAATTCTTAGCCCTCAAAAGGTTTCTAGATTCTGAAAAACTAGATGTCCTACTTATACAAGAAACTATAGTCTGTGTAGAAAAAGCGTAAGAACTATTTGTGAAGCTCCTTCCTAATTGGCATTTCTGTGATGTGGATTCTTTAGGACTCTCTGGTGGTCTGCTAACTGCCTGGAACCCAAGAAAGGTTGATTGTAATGCTTTCCTGACTCTTGTAGGGATATTGCTGGAGGGAGTTGTGAAAGATATAAATAAAATCTTGAAAGTGATAAATTGCTATGGTCCTTATGTTGAAAGAGAGGGGTTTTGGGAAAACATTAAAAGGGTTGGGCTTCTTAAAGAACAAAATATGATACTTGGAGGAGACCTAAATCTTAATACCTCAAGAAGAGAAGTGTGGGAAGCCCATGTTAGAATCGATCCTTCACAACTCTATTTTAATCAGTTGTTTCAAGCCGAGGGATTGGTGGATGTTGAGCCTCTCAAAGTGCTCCCTACGTGGCGTAATAGCAGAAGAGGACATAATTATATTGCAAAGAGATTGGATCGATTTTTGATCTCTAAGGATCTAAGAATGTCAGGGTTAAGATACAGATCTTGGGTATGTAATACTAAAATCTTGGATCACATGTCGGTTATATAGCATCTGGAAAAAGACTCAGGACAGATTGGCTATCCTTTTAAATTTAATTCAGTTTGGTTTGATGAACCAGATTTTTTAAATCTAGTGAGATCAAGTTGGAAAGGTCTATTGGAAAATGAGACTTTAACTCCCATGGATGCCCTGGTAAAAAGTTAAAGGTACTCAAGTCTTTGGTAATAAAATGGGAAAGAAAGAAAAAAATGGCAGCAAAGGAAGAATTGGTAAAGATTGAAAGGGATTTGGATACTTTGTACACAAATCATCCGGAGGGTTTTGAGGAGGAGGTAGACAGTGCGCTGATACTAGAAAAAGAACAAAGGAAATTGATACTTTTGAGACAGGAACAAGAGACATGGAGGCAGAAGAGAAGGTTAAATTGGTTGGCCTCTGGAGATAGAAATACTAAGTTTTTCCATGCATATGCCAATTCCAGAAAACTTATTAATTCTATTTGGGATATCACAAAGGAAGATGGTTATGTCATAAATTGTAATCATGAACTACACAAGGAAGTAATTGGTTTCTTTCAGAATACTTTCAAGGCACAGGAAAATCTTTTTATTACTGATCAATTAGACGTCTTAAGAAATTACCCCATAATGTTCTCTAAGGAAGAAGGATGCAAAGTGGTTGATCCTGTAAATTTTGCAGAAATTCAGTCCACACTTAAAGGGTTTAGTGCCTCAAAACTCCTTGGGCCGGATGGCTGGACTGTAGAATTTTTCATGGCCTTCTTTGATCTTGTGGGCAATGATATTTTGGACATGGTTGAAGAGACCACGAGAAAAGGTAGGGTTAGTGCGCTATGGATGTGACATTTCTTTCTCTCATACCAAAGAGTGAGAAACCAGTCGCTTTTGGGGGGTTTAGACCTATTGCCTTATGCAATTTGGTGTATAATATCATTACTAAGATTATTGCTGCTAGAATCAAATCTTGTTTGTCTCTTGGAATCTCTAAGGAACAAACTGGCTTCCTTGAGGGAAGACAAATTACAGATGCTATTGGTATAGTACATGAAGTTTTACACAGTACAAGGGTAAAGAATTCTAAAGCTTTGGTGCTAAAACTGGATCTGATAAAGGCCTATGATAGAGTGGATTGGGGGTTTCTGAGACTTTCTTTGCTCCAGGTGGGATTAAGCCTTGAAGCTATAGATTGGATTTTAGGGTGTGTGACTTATGCAAATTTTGTTGTGCTGATCAATGGCAGGCCCACCGGGTTCTTTAAAAGTAATAGGGGATTAAGGCAAGGATGCCCCTTATCCCCTTTACTTTTCTTGTTGTTTATAGAAGGACTTAATAGAGCTATTTTGGAGCAAGTTAGGGAAAATAATATTAAAGGAATATCTGTGGCAAGAGGCCTAAATATTACCCATCTAATGTTTGTGGATGATGTCATTCTATTTGGGAGTGGAAACGTTTCAAAATGGGAAGCTCTTAAGGAAGTGATGGATTTGTTCTGCAGGGCGATTGGGCTGGCTTTTAGTCCACAAAAATCATCTTTTCTTGAAGCAAGCTGGAAAGCTGAGGACTTGGCATTGTTGAAGGAAATACTGCCCTTTGAGGTAAAACCAGTAGAAGTCGGCTTTAAGTACCTTGGCTGCTTTTTAAAGCACAATTGCTATACCAAGGCTGACTGGATTTGGCTGGAAAAGAAATTTGAAAAAAGAATATCAAACTGGAGCCATAGATGGCTTACTTTAGGGGGAAGAGTGACTCTTGTAAAAGCTGTACTTGAAAGCATTCCCGTGTATTGACTTTCTGTGGAAAAATTTCCTAAAAGTATTCTCAATAATATCAAAAAGAGAATGTTCAGTTTTTTATGGTCTGGAAAAAAACTAAAAGAAGGATTGCATCTGAATAGTTGGAAAAATATAGCAAAGCCTAAAAAAGTTGTTGGATGGGGTATCAAAAATATATTTTCTTTTGGGAAAGCCTTAGCGACAAAAAACTTGTGGAGGTGTCTCATGATACCTAGACTGTGGCATGAAGTGATCATTAAAAAATACATAAAGAAGAAATTTGTTGCTGAGTGGTTTAGAGAAGGTAAGAAAAACTGGAATGGTGCTTCAAATATTTGGCGAGTTTTAATCTCTTCTTTAGCTATCTTAACGGATTGGCTGGTGTGGAAACCTGGTAATGGGAAAGATATTAGAATTGGAGTTGATTCATTGATTGAGTCTCATACTTACTACAAGCTCTCCAGGGATCTTATTTCTGTTTTGAAGGAAAAAGGTATAGAATTTCTGGCACAAGCGGGGACAAGTAGCATGGAGATCACAAGCCACACTAGATGGAAAAAGGCCGAGTTTTTGGGGCTGGATGGGGTACTAAG
>JASDQU010585419.1:0-12813 GCA_032191745.1 Picea mariana
TGTGGTTTCAGATCGTATCTGGTGCACTTCTGACCATATACTTCTGAAAAATGCCCTCAAACTGCTGAATAGAGATTAGGCATAATCGTATGCTTATGGTACTGCCTTCTCTTTTTAGAGGTTCCTTTTGGAATATGATTCTTCATCTCAGTTTTCTCTAATTTTAGTTTTAACTATTCTTTGAGTAGCCAGTGATGATAAATATGACCTCTTGTTTCTGAGAAGTATTTGACCTCGTGATTAAGTAAATATTCATTTAGAGGGATTGATATTATCTAAAAGGATAAGATTTACTTCAGTAGCTGTTATGTTCTACCATACAGAGGAAGTATGCCCCTTCTAATTAATTTAGTCTGCTGTTAAACATCTGGCTGATATTAAACTTGGTTACCATGTTTTTATTTTTCCAAACAGTAAGACATGGCAACTACAACACTTCCTAGTCAAGCTCTTTTCCAAGTTTCTTGTGCTTCAGCTGCCCCTAGATCAAGGATTAATCTATCCCAGAGGAGTTCTGTGTGCTTGCAACCATTTGGGGGTATCACCAGGGCCTTTGGTCTGAAGGCAATGGAGTCTCGTTTCACAATGGCAGTGCATAAGGTGAAGCTGATTATGCCTGATGGAGTTGAAAGTGAGTTTGATGCTCCAGATGATGTTTACATTCTGGATTCTGCTGAGAATGCAGGTTTGGAACTTCCATACTCTTGCCGTGCAGGTGCATGTTCTACATGTGCAGGAAAAGTTGAAAAGGGGTCAGTGGATCAGTCCGACCAATCATTCCTTGATGATGGACAAATGGATGTGGGTTATGTGTTAACTTGTGTGTCCTATCCCACTTCGGACTGTGTGATTCACACACACAAGGAAGGTGAGCTATATTGATGAATATGTGGTTGCCAGCTGAATTTGTTCTCGGACTATTCTTTCGCTAAGATTGGGAATTTTATGAGAGATGATTATGCAGCATGTGCAATGATGATATTTGTCTTTAAGGTAGGTAGGCAGTATGCATGAGTGAACTGTGAGTTTTTTCACGGATGTTAACTAAGTAGTTTTGATGTTAGCATTGTTCTTGCCGAGAATCCAGATAATATTACATTGAGGAACTTATGGGCTCTTGACATGGATTTATAGGCAGTCAAGATTACTTCCTGTGTGTTTGTGTTCATRTATGCTCCATTTTCWTGTTTAAGTTGGATATGATGATTGGGATTCTTGCAAAACAATGTAGGTCTTATGTTAAAATTGTTCTATTTGAGATTCTGGACAATGACATATGAAGGAATTTATGGGCTTTTGACACAAATTTATAGGTAGTCAAGGTTGYTGCCTGTCCGTTTGTATGCCCGTGCCCCATTTKTTTTTGATCAGGATGTCATCAAGAGGAGAAATTTAGATTGATAGATAAAGATGCAAAGACGCTACTGACAAATGCGATTTCATCCTTACAGGAAGATTGTAGGATGTAGTTGAAATATATATGCATCAGTGATCACAATGATATTCCCAAACACCTGGACCCATTTGTGGTTAAGGCTACAACATCTGAGATAACAGTTTCAGATTGTGTATATGCTGTTGTATGTCTTGGCCAAGCAAATGCAAAACCTGCAACTTCGTAGTTCAAACTTCAAATTAGTTGCTTGGGAGTAAATGTGTCTTTTATCATTTATCAGTGTGAGGAATGAAATGCATAGAAGGATGGACAGAAAGTAGACATGTTTTTTGAAATGGATATCCACAAAGTATGCATTTAAATTCTGTGAGGCTGATGGCTGTGATTATGTGTTCAATGCCATATGATCTTTCTGTTTGTTACTTACACTCATGCAGAGGAGCTTCATGTTGAACGCCAAGGTTGTAAAAGCATGCAAGCATTACAAATTTTGGTGTTCATCTTGCTGCATTCCTTGATTGCAAATTTTTACATCTGCATTCACTGATATAAATGACTGATTCAGGGAAAAAGTTAAATATGTAGGCACTATTTGTACATGATTAATATGGAGAAATAAAAGGTAATATGATAAAATCGTTTTTCTATTGAGTATAATTTATCTTTGCCCTTGTGAAATAATGGTGGAAGCTTTTCTTGGATTTAATGTTACTATTGCTTAGTTAATGAAAATTTCTCAGGGTTGTCTGTTACATTGGACATCAATGTTTGTGATGGCAAACTTCTGTTACGAAGCAATTGTAGTAAAAATCTTAGTTTTGACATATTTTTCTTGTGCTATGGCATGCTTTGCTTTTGGAAATTATGCAATGGTCCTTGATTGATTTTGTTCTGAAAGCAAATGGAATGCCATATATTTTGCAATCTTCTGCATTCTGAAGACATCGTGAAGAAGGTCCCCATAGAAAATGAGCTCTGGTTTCCTCAATTATAGCTTATTGGCTGCCTAATGTAAGGGCATGGATAGGCTTTTGTCCGTATGAAGATATCTGTTTGGATGGGCCTTATTCACCAAAAGTTAGCGGTTAATAATGTCTTTGAAAAAAAGCTAGCGGAGATTTGATCTACATCGTTCCGTGGTAAGAAGAAACTAGGTTCATTCGTTTTGGAAGATGGAAATATTTGGTAATTTGTGTTTAAGCTTTAATTGTACCCACGTCTATTGGCAGTGAAGAAAGGTGGCAGCACTCCTTGGTGTATACTTCAGAGGGGGAATTCTCAATTAGTTTGGCAATCTGCTATTACAAGGTTGGGACTTGGGGGAGGGGTGTTATGTTTTTGCAAAACCTCTTGATTTGTGTTAGGCTTGGTATCAGGGATAAAAATTAAGGATGGAAATTTATTTCGAAATTTAGAAATCTTGACGAATCTTACTGCTCCTTTCTATGTCAACTATAAATGTTGGTGATATTTTTGTTAAAATATTCAAATTTCTAAGGATTTTATATAGTTTTTATAAAATTTTGGCGATTTTTAAGGTAAAGTGATTTTGTCCTATAGAATTTGGGCGAATAATTTTTAGAATGACAAATCTTTTTTTGGGAAAAAACATGGAAAATTAGCCCATGGGCGAAATTTAGCCCCTAAAATTTTCCCTACTTGGGATTTGATAGAATATTTCAAGATGTTTGGGAGGAGAGGGTTGAGTAGCTTGTGTT
This sequence comes from Picea mariana, assembly GCA_032191745.1. NCBI lineage: Eukaryota > Viridiplantae > Streptophyta > Pinopsida > Pinales > Pinaceae > Picea > Picea mariana. The sequence continues at coordinate 3,115 of JASDQU010585419.1, forward strand.
AGGTTGGAGAAGTCTCACTAGTGAATAGTTGGCTGGCAGCGTTCCTTAGAAATTTGATAAAATAGCATACTAGAGAGTGTTAGTGCGAAATTAATTCAAATTTTAAGTGCCTTATTATTTCAAACAGTTGCAATTGTAAGTTGGAATTACTTATTTAGGTGTGGGAGAGTGGTTATAGCATTGGAAGGGGTTATAAGTTTGAACAGCCACAACAACACATTAAATATCCTTCTTCTCGGATAAAAAAGGAAGGATAGGCAAAGGAAGGATAAGTGGAGCTGAATTGTGACTTTGTCAAGTTTAGGGAGATAAGTTTTTTGTAGCATAATAAACAACACCAAGTTCCAACATTATCATGGGCATTGTTTTGAACGATGATTTGTTGTCTCCTCTAAGAACGGAGACAATATTAATTCATTAGACCCATTGGTTGTGCATTGTGAAAGCAAGGAAAAACAAGGAAATATAACAATATATATCAGCAAGGAAGAAGTATTATATTTTCTTAAAAGATTGCTTAGTCAAGTGAGATATGCTTGAAACAAGTAGAAATGAAGGATACRTGGAGCTGAATTGTGACTTTGTCAAGTTTAGGGAGAGAATTTTTTGTAGMATAATAAACAACACCAAGTTCCAACATTATCAYGGGCATTGTTTTGAACGATGATTTGTTGTCTCCTYTAAGAAGGGAGACAATATTAATCCATTAGACCCACTGGTTGCGCATTGTGAAAGCAAGGAAAAATRCCAATGCCAATGCATTGTGAAAGCAAGGAAAAGCAAGGAAAGATATCAATATATATCAGCAAGGAAGAAGTATTATATTTTCTTAAAAGATTGCTTAAAGTCAAGTGAATATGCTTGAAACAAGTAGATAATGACTAGAGAAAMTTCACAATTTATAGCATGAGACCTTAGCAATTAGATGTSGYTGTMATAAAGATTGTAAGYAGAAGTATTTTTACAGCCTTATGGATGTAGCAAGCTTGTTATGACAATAGTAAAATAAGACACAAAAATCCTCAAAGAAGACACCCAAAAATGCCTTAAACATAGTAGAACAAGTTAGGAAACTTTTAGCAAATTATGGCAGTGAAAGTTAAGAGTGACTTCATCTTAGGGTTTCTGCAGTGAAGTTATTAGCCTTATGGATGCAGCAAACCAAGCCCTATATCAGAAAGTTTATCCAACAAAAATCACTCATAATTAGCTCAAAAGTTTTGCCTAGGTTAATGGTGGGTGAGGGCATATTTTTAGGCCTAGTCTAGGGTTAGTTTAGGAGCAAGAGGGGTTAGTAGGCTAGGGGTTAGAGTAGCCCTAATCACTGTAGGTTAGTTTTACTACAACAACAAGAAATTGTGGTTGAAAGGGGATGCCCTAATGGAGGAAGAAACCCCAAGGCATCAAGATCACTATCCAAAAGAGACAACTTTGAAATTTGAAATTTGTACGTTTATTAAGGCAACAATTTATTTCTCCAATGCAAATAGTAAATGACTAGTGCATTTAAAAAAATGGGTTAATGGAGTCAAGCAAAGAAAGATCTAGAGGTACTACCTCCTTGGGGGTGTAAATCCTCTTACTCCCCAAGGCAAGTATCTCTAGCTAGGGTTTAGGCTAAGAGGGTGTATACCGTTATACTTCTCTTAGAAATCCCTTGTTAAACCAATAGCATGTAAGCATAAGATGATGAAGACTAAGCTCTAGAGCTTAATGGAGTCAAGTAAAGAAAGCTTTAGAGGTACTACCTCCTTGGGAGTGTAAATCCTCTTACTCCCCAAGGCAAGTATCTCTAGCTAGGGTTTAGGCTAAGAGGGTGTATGTCCTTATACTTCTCTTAGCAAACCCTTGTTAAACCAATAACATGTAAGCATAAGATGATGGAGACTAAGGTGGGGGTGTATGCCCTTATACTTCCCACCTAGCTCTAGCAAATGACCTTGACTTGAAAAATATATGATAACAACAATGTAGAAACCTTACCAATTCAAGGAAAAATATAAGACAAACAACCATAAATCTAGAGAAAATCCTTCCAAGGCTAGCACATCACTTCCATCAATCAATAATCCAAGACATAGCCATACACAAAAGCACAAGAGAGAGAGCTAGCCAAAGAGAGCAAAAATTTCAGTCTAAGAGCCTCTCACAATGGAGAGTTATGATTTAAAATGAGATCTTATGATCTCTATTTATACAAAATGTCACTCACATAGTTTGTCCACATAGTTAAGGGTAAGCCACATGACTAGGGGTCAACAACCATAATCTTTCCCCTTTTACAAAGTAATATTAAACAATTTTTTTTAGTTTCACTTTTGCTCAAAGAAAAACCCTAAAATGAAGGGGACGTTTTGGCACTAGGAGAAGGTCGTTGGTGATGGAGGAGTGTAGAAAGGCTTCCTAAAGCCACATGTCAATCATCCAAGTCACTTCCTTAATGGTCAAAGCCTCAAACCCCTCAAAACTTCCTTGTGCCAATGCATGTCAACCTCACCACCAAACACTAACCCCTCTAGGTGATATCATGCCTCTAAAGGTGATGTTTTGCCTCTCCTAGGTAAAACGTTTGACATGTGGGGGCTAGGTTATGTCATCAAAGTTGTTGAGGAAACGTATGGAATACCTTACTCAATCATTTTTAGATCTTTCCTGGCTAGGACAAGATAGTTGGGAATGTCACCCGGAGTTTATAGCCTAAAAAATTTCACTCAATCCACAAGTATCAATTACAAAGGATCAAGGCCAATTTTATGATATATATTTGTAACAATGTAAAAATAAAAAATTAAACAAAGCTAGGTGAATGTATACATATTTTATATTGAAGTAAACATGGAGACAAAAGCGAAAGGAAAAACCAAGTCATGAAAACACATGTATGAGACAAAACAATAATTTGATTTTATTCCAATTTGAGATACAAAACTGTATTTCTCTTTTACAAACCCCTGTGAGGGTATGGAACAAAGTCAAATTTAGAAGTCTCCGGTGAGCACCATACAAAAAGACCGTGACAATGAAATAAAACTAAAACTAATGATCTGAATCAACTTGCCACAAAATTTTACTACTAGAGTCTGCAAGATATTCTTTATCAACCATGAAAATTAATTCATAAACAAACAAGAATAAATCAAGGACTATCAAGGATAAATCAAACACCTTTAAAGCAAACTGCTGAAATGTGTGATTCGGGTTTGAATCTTGCTACCTTCAATAAAACCCTGCTGTCATCAAGAGGATTATGCTTTCAAGTGAACTCAGAAATGAATGAAACTGAAGCTATCTCACTAACTAGAGAGAAAACCTTAGTGTTGTAGTTCCCCTTCTATTCTCCCCTTGTCTCTTCCTCTCATTGAACCTTTATTCTTTCTCAATAAGTTGAGGTAGTTCAACTACTTTCTTTAGTTAAGTCAAATTAACTTAACTAATTAGTTTGGGAAGAAATAATTAATAATAATATATAAATAAGGGTCTAATTAATAATAACTAAATATGTGGGACCCCTTGTGACTCCCATCATTCTCTTTTCCAATCATCAAGTATAAAATACAAAATTAATCATTTGGATCATATAACACCCTTGTAGCTCCCATGGATATCATTTAAGTTGAATATTTAAATATCAACAAAATTTAAGACCATATCCCAAAAAAATAATGTATCCATCTTATCCACAAAAAATATCCAAAATAAAGCTTGCTGTCCAAAATATGTTGAAAATCATGAAACACTTGTTGAGGAAAATATATTAAATGATTTTAGTCAAACGTTTTCGGATCTTGCTTGGCTAAGGCAAGATAGATAAGAATATCACCTTATGTTTATAGCCTCAAAAATTGTTTCCTAATCCACAAGTATTGGTTACAAGGGTTTAGGCTGATTTTCTTATAAATAAAAGATTGCTAAAAAATTCAATATTTATGTAATTTTCTGAATATAACAGATGCAAAAGTAAATGTAGAGACAAAAGTGAAAATACCAAGTCAATAATTAACACAGATGAGACATAAAGCAATTGCTTATTTCATTCCAATTAATCAAAAGAATCATTTTCTTTACAAAATTCCCTGAGGAAGTTTGGACCAAAGTCAAACTTAGATGTCCCCGATGAAAACCATACAAAATGACTTTTGACAAAAAGTACAAAACTGAACTTTAAAAACTAGATCAACTTGCCACAGATTGCTGCCCAGTCGACTCTGCACAATATCCTTTATCAATCATGAATTTTAATTCACAAACAGACAAGTCTACACAGACTATCAAAGATAGATCAACACCTCTGAAAAATAAGTGTCTGAATGATGTAATTCAACCTTGAATCTTGCTGTCTACAATAAGACCCTGCTGTCATAAAAGAGAATTAGGCTTTCAATGAATTAAAGAATGAATGAAAACTGAACTATCTCAATAAAACTCAAGAGCGGACCTTAGTATGCTTTCTCCTTCGATTCTCCTCTCGTTTCTCCTTCTCTTTTTGCTTTTAAACAATCATAATTAGTTGAAGTAGTTAAACTACCTCTTTTGGTTAAATTAACTAAAACTCAACTAACTTTTAGTTTAGGGGAAAATTAATAAAATAATAATAAGGGTCTTTAATAAATAATAACTAGTAGGTGGTACCCCTTTTAACTCCCTTTAGTTTCTTAACAAACATAAACACAACTAGTCAATCAATCAAACACATCCCTCCTTGTGACTCCCATTATCATTCTCATAATTTGAAAATTAATATCAATGATATTTGAAACCATATCCAAAATATCCAAAAATAGTGTGTTGTCCAAAAACTTCAGCAGTCAACTGTTCTCAACAATCAATAAATAAAAACACTCAAAAACCATATTTGTCACTTTGGGAGCCAATTTTCCCTTTGTTGTTACTGTCTCCCTTTGATTACTCTGAATTTGCCTTAGGTTGTGTGGAGCCTTTAGGCCTGATCTTACTGATAACATGATAGCACTCATCTCTCAAGTGCATGCGGGATGAAACAGATTTGGCAGAGTCACTTGAGGGAGAGGAGGGGGCAGTAGCAACTTTTCCTTTATCAGGTGCATGGTATGCTTCAATTTTTAGTCCCTTGCTTGCGTGGGAAGACTGTACAGGTGAGTGTGCAGGGGAAACTTGGACAATTGGGTTAACCAATGGAGGAGGAGCAGGTAGAGACAAATTGGGCTAGCCACGATGTTGGGAGACTGTCGGGTGGACAATCTCTTTCCATCCATCATTTTTAGGGACTTGAGGTTGTAGTGTGATACGAGGAGGAACTAGGATACCAGGGACATGTTGGGGTTGGAAAGGAGGCCTTTCTGGCCTAGGTTGGACTACCCCTTCTCCAATCCAGTTGAAAAATCCAGCTTGGAATAGCTGGTTCAACTCTTGTGGATCTGCATCAAAATGTATCGAAAACCTTGGCCTTCTAGGGCCCCTGTTCCAATTTCTTCTTCCCCTGTTATTCTGGCCATGGCTTCCTCTTCTGAAGAAGCTCATTCTTGTATGCAACGTTTATTAGCAACTAGTTTCTTCAATAAACCATACATGACATCTCTTTAAATATGAAACAAAGTTTGGCTCAACAACACATCAGACTGATGCAATCCAATCCATACAAATCGTTTAATACTTGTCAATGAACAAGGGGTGAATAAGGGTTCTGGGATATCTGAGGGGTTGTATTGAGTAAGAAGTGATAAAATGAAAGGAGGGTAAATCATGATTACTGTTCAACAAATCATTAAACAATCAACTGTATTTTAATAACAAAACATATCAACCGTAACTCATCTCTGTGTCATCCTTCAATTGCTATAATACAAAGTTTTCATTTAATTATAATTTAATTTTAAGAACAGGGCGTTGATAGTGAATCTAGGAATGTGAGGGGATTCGTAATGTGCGGAAAAATGAGAATGGAAAGGAAATAACATATACTGTTCATAAAACAAATTAAGTAATCAATAATCATAACTCTGTACTAAATCAATCCAAAAAATACCAACACCATATCAACAATTACTGTGTATCAAACTGTTCGTTGTTCCAACATTTAAATTTCCCAAAACTTCTCAATTTAAAACAATCTGTGCAATCATACTCATAATCGAAACAACTTTCCATTCAACAGTCCTGTTAAGAAATGCTTGGTCTTTAATTTCTTTTCTTTCCTTTTAAGAATTTAAAGAAAACACACAACAATATTGCTTTGACCTCTATCCCATAATGCATCACTATAAAAATAACATCCACTGTCTACCACTTCACAATCAGCCCATATTAAAATATACGTAGGTCCCTTTCCAAATACAAAAGACTTCCAAAACATGCCCGATTACACACATTCTTCAATAAGATTTTGCAACGAAACCATAGTCAACATAAACCCCGAGCCTCATCACTGTCGATGTAACCATTTATAATATGCACGATGATTCAATAATATATGCACAATGAACATAACCAAATACACACAATCACCATTTCCATAATTAGCTATAACCCTGATTGAGCCTAGCAAAACACACAAGTGTTTCCAATTTGCAATTCAAGACCACGCTGTAAGAGGACAGTGAGTGGAAGCATAACGTTCCCAATTGTAACTATTCAATCAATTAAATCATAGAAAGATGAGATAGGGACTCGATGGAAAATTCCATAACCACTCCACTTGATAAACCAATGTTTGACAACCAAGAAGATGCTCGAAGGGAGCAAGAATAGTTGGAGATTTAAAATCGATCTCTGTTCGAAAACAAATAAAAGGAGAAAATCAAGAGCATGCTCATTTAATAATAGCAGAGAGAACTGGAGGTCCTCAGAGGCATATCAACCACATGAAAAAACCCTTTTGATACAAACACAGTTGTAAGCCGCAGGTTCTTCTTATAACTCCCATTCTAGGAAATTGAACAACAATTAGCCATAGACGAAGACAACGACGGGTAGGGTAGAAACATCCGGTGTACATAGTGCGTTTTATGCCCGTAGAGGAGAGGCAAATGTTAACTGAACAATGACAGTTACAAAGAAAACACATAGATATAACCTTTGTCTATTTTCTTAAGAGTCGAACCATTTGACAACAATACCAGTGAGGACGCATAACACCAAGGCATAACTTATATCACCCCACAACCATACAATATATATCAACGTTATGGCCACCCTAAGACCTAATCTTGAGATACTTTGGTGCCAAGACAATGAGAATGAGTCCACGACCATGACTTTGGTATGAAGAAAAAACACAACCGAATGGAAATCTAAATGCGACTGGATAGGGTTACACTCATGATTATGAGGGAGAAACCGACAATAACACACAGAGAAAAAACCTCCACCATTAATATAGAGTGATAATACCACATTCACTTAATATCCATAGAGACCCACCACGATTTTAACCGAAAGATCAACCAGTGAATGCACAACTCAACCAAAAATCAATTCTTTTGCTTGCAATCTGAAACAATTATGCAGTCATCTTAGAGAGAAATAACACGCATTTACACAATTGAAATTCTCAGGAACACACAAACCCAAGCATTATTGAGCTATTGTTTGTTCATACACAGAGCATAATTCAAAGTGAAAAAGAACCATACCTGTAACAAAGAGCTTAAAAGGACAAGCTGGTCGAGCGTTCTTCTTCCCAAGCCTGAAATGCAGAGCTTAACCACCAATAGACTGAAATGCAAGACATAACAATACTAGGGTGACGATCGATGGGAGGAGTATGGAGTGACGTGCATTTACTGCACGTCGCTTCCATCTCCTATCATATTCAATTCGAAGTACAAGACAACCAAACATTCACCAATGCATTAAATCATATATTCAATGCCCAACAATTGAAATCTGTGATGATGTTCCTTGCCCAATGCGCCACCCAAGCATTCATATGTTAACTTTTGCCAAGTTTTATGCCATATCATATGTATTGCAATGTTATATACGCCCAAAATAACTCAAATGAAAATCTCATAGCCACTAACCAACCATATAATAGTTAGGACTAACACTAACATCTTTTACTTTTCCATTTGCATATAACCCTTATCATAGCTTAAACATAGATCCTTTCCCTTTTTGATTTTTTTTCATAAGTTCTCCTTCTTTGTTTAGGTTATGTTGTTACTAACATATTTCTTGTGTATATGTAGCCAGGTAGTAGATCACGATGATTTGTGACATAGTTAAATCATAGCAACTTTAAATACATGCCCATCATAACATAAAAAATAATGCCTTGAATTGCGGAAACATCCATAAAATGCATCATCCACCTGTTACTATGTCAAAATGAAACCAAGACTGCATTGTCAACAATGTAGGATTGTGTAAGCAACGACAAAACAACAACATAAAAATGTGTGATATGTCTATTTTTGAGCCTCGTGTCTACAAGGGGGTCCCACATACTGTTGGAGCCGGAAGTCACTCCTGGATTGCTTGCAGGAGCAGAGCCCGATGCCCATCATTTTAATGTCACGATTTGTTTGAAAGGGGTGATCAAATGGAAGCAAACTCGGAACAGTCGTCTCAACGTAGAAACTAGGCCAGGCATGCATAAACGAGTGAGGTCTTGATAAACTTTAGATAGTGAGTTGCAATAAAGGGTGAGTAGGGGGAAGACTTCATGAGAAAGGTGCAAAGGTCTGCTATAGGCATCAAGCTTCTAACAGACTGTGAGAGCAGGCATCTGAAAACAAGATCTTCTTACTTCCAAATACAGGAAACCAGAAAAAGCATCAATGCAACAATAAATCATTTACCATAACATAACTGTGTTAATTCATGCGAAGCATTCGATCATGAACTCTCCAGCAAGAGAAGAAACATAGATGGAAAAGGAAAACTGTCTGTTATAAACCAAGAAGTCTCAAACACTGATACATAACCCAGAAAGTTAGAATGTTTACTGAAACTCTACATTCCGGAGCTTAGCTCTACCATCGATAGATACAAAAATGGCAAAAATGCCTACATATACTCAAAACAACAACAGCAGCGGAACCTAGAAACTACATTGAAAGCTTTGCGTCTGCATGGCTTCTGACAATTCTGCAGCCACAATCTTTGAATAGTCGTGCAACTTATGGCAGACGCGATCGATCTTCTGACAGTTTATTCGGCGAATCGACGTGCCTTCAATCCAATGCAGGACCTTCCCATTATGGCGGAGACGATGTCTAACCACCACCAACCGCTTCAATAACTGCTTCTTGGGATTGAGGACGACCCATCCAACTCAGCATTTTGGGATATGGAATACTCCTCACGCTGCCACCTGGAATAAATGAACAGCTTGAAGGACGGGTAGGCGTGGAGACCAGCGCGAAGGATGGGGCGCATGACAGGGGTGGTGGCGTTGGATTACGAGGACGAGGCCTGAACAGATAGGGAAGCAAGAAGGGTTGTAAGAGAGACACTTGGCAGAAGGAACGAGCGCAGGGAGCAAGAGGGTAGACGTAGGGGACGCATTTCAATGAGAGGTCGACGTGGAGGGAAAAGGACACGTAGCCGGTGGAAAATGGATGATGAGACAGGGAAAAAGGCCATGTGGACGGGTGAGAGAGAGGGGAGCAATGACACACGACATCAGTGGAAAGGCGGGAAGGAAGATGACGCGACCGGGGACGGGCTCGCGCGGGTTAAAGACAGGGTAGATGAGAGAGATGAGGTTGCCCGTGAGCC
>JASDQU010585419.1:33775-46514 GCA_032191745.1 Picea mariana
CTTACTTACAACCTTTATATGCACAATCAATTGCACTATGGTCGTTCAAACATTAAATTATAATTTAGTTGTCATCGCCTGGAGTCCACACATTGTTGTGAGAAATTAATAAACTCATATTACCACCACATGCGCTCATCATCTTATTTTCAAGACTGTTATCAATCATCGCTTCCCTAATCCAAGGTTGAGCACAAATTTCTTCATCTACAGGCCATTCGCCCAGATTTCAAAACTTAGTCAGATTTATCAACAAAGAACTTCATAGACCATAACTATTTTCTCCGTGTTCTAGTTCTACACGCTCTGCAAACAGATTTTATACACAGGTTTCAAAATAATCCAACTCTATGTCTAAAAAAGTCGAACTCCAGGTTTGACACATGGGTAGGTAACCACAACTCTCAACCATGGGTATTCATATCATAATTTCACACAATTTTCAAAAGCATTGTCCTCCAGGCCTATGCACCAAATCTATGCTTAGACTCTTCACATCAGGTTGTCCATAACTGTGTTGGCCTTGAGGGTTTCTAGCATCTCAACAAAAACAAATTCCGCGAACCCTCTATCATTAACGGCTGCTAAAAACATCTAGTCGAGTCACTACAAAAAAATCATATAATTGAGATCTCTGCGTCGATCCGTGGAATGGTCACGGGTTTGAATCTGTGGGTGAATATTGCAAACAATAGTATGAACACGTGACCAATAGAAGCCAAACAAGAATCGTTAAATATGGATTAGATCGATGAGGGAAGGGTTATGATTTCTCATATTGACGCACAGAAAGGAGATGGGTGAAAATGCAAATGCATATATGAACAGGCTGCTTCGAATTCAAATTATGCAATTGTGTTGATTTTCCTCCATTTTTCTGAGTTGAACAACTAAAAAATATAGTGCATAAAATCTCACATGGATTGTCTAATGTTCTATGTGCAGGTAGTTGGAGAAAATGGTTGAGGATGCAGATCACATAATATTGAAATAATTTGTGTTTGCTTCTTGTGCTTGAAGATAAACAACATTCATGATCAAAGAGATGAGATATACAACACCAGAAACCAAAAAACTTTCCAGATTACTTGAAATGAGAACCCATTACTTTCAAAAGAAAAATCTAGATATCGAGTCCAATTGTCGATGCAGATGTTGGTTTTCCACCAAATCACATTTCACTTTATTTTGTTTTCTAAGAAATATTGCATACGACCATCTCCGTAACCATCCAAAATTACCCAGAGAATGCTTCAGACTTTTCACATAGTTCTATGGATCACATAGTTCTATGGATCAAATACTTCGTTGCAATTGCCAGAATTTGTAGAGACATCTATGGATCTAGTCGATGGCCAAAGATGGGAAGGTAATTGCTGGGCAGATATTTAATTTTGCAGATCACTAATTGCTGAGCAGATCTGATTTCCAATTTTATTTTATTTTTATAATTTTGGAAAGAGAATCATGAAGGACGACTTACGTGGCTTCATCCAACATTGTGGAAAATCAAAGTCTTGATCGTAGATCTGAAATATGAGATCTCTCAGTGTGCACCCTCCTCGATCTGGTGTAATTTTCTGGTTCTAAGAACGCATTATCCTCAATGTCGATATCTCTAGGATACACTCTCTGCAAACAACATGATTCAACCCTCGATTGGATCTGTACTCCACTGATCTAATTTTTCTGCTCTCGGTGCTGGTCATGTAATCTCTGTTCAATAGATCCGAATTATTGTAGAGAAATAATTCAAAAAACAACGCTCTGATACTAATTGAAGAAATTGAGCATAAGAATATTAGGACAAGAATATTGGTGGAAAAGGCCTCAAGCCATAATTCTCAACATTATATTCATCTTAATGATACAAATATATAATACAATAATGAAACCACCTCAATTGTTCTCACATCGACACCTCTCAGGAGATAAGGTAGGAGGAGACAATATAGGAATCTAGAAACACACTTACGATAACAACTATATCCTAGTATGTAAAATATACAAAGGTAGTATACTAAGACTTAATGATTGTATATGAGAAAGAGGCTAACAAAGGCAAGTGAACATTGTTCTCAGTAATCAAAGTGCTCTTTCTGGTGTTATTTTGCTATCATTTTGGTATTATCGTGGTGTTGTTTTGGTTATATTGTTGTTCATATTCCATTTCTAGCTATTTATTTATGTTCTGCATACTTTTTATATCCGAAATATTACAAGTGGTATCAGAGCACCTTCCTCGACAAAAAATTGTGGGTTAAATTTTTTCAGGGTAGATACGTATCCCGATGCCTTTAAGCTACATAGATATGTCGTTACACGCATAAAACCGCGGTCAGGGATTCATACACACATAAAATACAAGTGGTACTTAAGTGCACATCTTTTGGCCACCCTTGTAACCCTTGTTGGTACCCCTTCAAGTGGTAGCGCATCAAACAACACCTGTATATGGATTGACCTAGATCTCTTGAAGCCCTCCGTAGATAAAACAATAGGTCGCCTCACTGCTATAGTGCCACTGAGAACAACACTTGGGAAGATACTCTCTAGTACTTGGGTAGTAGGGTAGTATGACTAAGGGTACAATCTAGCCTCCTTAGTTGGTGCCCTGAGATATTGGGTCGAGTACTACTGTTGGACCCCACAGGTATATCAGAGAGATATAGCACATGGAAAAACCTTGTTTGTAGAACCCTTGAATACCCTAACCCTTGGGAAGGAAACAAAAATAGAACCAAGAGGATCTATTGCTGTGCTACATTGTCTTCTGCATTCTGGCTACAAAATTACTACACATTTCTTCTTGTTAAGCATTTGGGAATTTCATCACTGCAGTATTCTTCAGGCCGGAGTATAACTCCGCAAGAGTAAAAAAGAGTATAGTGGTCCCGCCGACACACTTATTTGGGACCTATTCCATTGGATTCGCCTTTTTTCCCTGATCACAATCATACCCTTCATTTTTAATCCTTTTTGTTTCAGTGGACCCGACCCCTTCCCAGTTTCCCTATTTTGCCGCCTATCCCAATATATTTCCCTTCAAGCACTGATCGTCGTGGTACCTATCACTTCTAATTCCTTTTTTTCTTGTTGTCCCACCCACCCATTTTTTTTCTTACCCGCACTTCCCCTCTCCAAATGGCCACCACTCCCAACCAAGATATCCAAAATTCTGTCAATCAAGCCGATGTCTCCATCGAATATATCACATCTAAGATGGATTCCACTAATTCCCACATTGACACCTTGGAATCCAACCTCACAACCCAATTGGTCTCCCTCCAGACTGTTGTCAATCAATTGTTGAACCTCCCTACGGGTCCTTCTTCATCAACACAACCTGATGCTGCCGATTCCTCTCAGTCTCCACATTTTCACTCCAACTCCTTTCATTGTGAACCCCGTCTTCTCTGCGTAGAGGTCAATAAATTTGATGGCTCCGATCCTATAGGTTGGGTCACTCAAATGGAGCATTATTTTTCTTTGCATGGTATTACTAAAGAGTTGGCCAAACTTTTCTATGCTGTCCTCTATCTAGATCCTGAACGCTGGCAATGGTGAAAAAATTCACGTAAGGGGTGTATTGCCTGGACCCAGTTTGTTGCTGAGATCTATGCCCGCTTTGATACTGATACCCACTATCTAGGTTGTTTGACCAATTTGAAACAGTCAGGAACAATGGAAGACTTCATCACTGCTTTTGAGCATTTGGCCTTTCGAACAGAGGGCATGTCAGATGCGTTCTTCCATGAATGGTTTATCAGTGGTCTCAAGGATTAAATCCGATCCCAGGTTCTCATGACCTGCCCTCCTACTTGGTTGGAAGCTGCTCAAGGTGCTAAAGAGGCCCAACAATTTGTTTTTTCCTAGAACAAAAAACCCCCTTTTGTTCCTCTCCCTCAACCCGCTAATCCTAACCCTCCTGTTACTCCCCTCAAGGTCCATAAACTAACTAGGGCCGAAATGGATGAACACCAACTGAAGGGTCTTTTCTATAATTGTGATGAAAAATATTTTCTGGGGCAAAAGTGTAAAGAACAAAAACTATTTATGGCCATCTCAGAAGATGTTCCTGAAGAGGATGTGACCACTCCCCTTGTTGAAGAACCCTCCCTTCCCGATGCCACCCAAGAACCTGCTGACCCACTTGAATTTGACCCACTTATTTCCTTGCATGCCCTCACTAGCTTCTCACCCCCCCAAATGATCAAGGTCATTGGATACATTAAGCACAGGAAGGTCATCATCCTTGTTGACAGTGGTAGCACCCACAATTTCATTCATCGTTGCATTGCCCATGAAACCAATTTCTATATTTGTGTTGTCAATAATTTTCAAATCATGATAGCCAATGGTGGGTCCATGAAATGTGGTGGGCAGTGTGAAAATGTCCGTCTTCAAATTGGACATTACCAACTGAAATATCATATGTTTTCCATTGACATGGGAGGTTGTGATATTGTGCTAGGTGCTGAATGGTTACGCACTTTGGGTCCCATTCTTATGAATTTTAAGGAATTAACCATGCAATTCCAACATGAAGGAAAAAAGTATCAATTCCAAGGTCTCACAGCTGGTTCTCCTGATATCATTAGTTCCCATCATATGGAAAAGCTCCTCAAGAAAGGTCACTCCGATATCATTGCTCAACTCCATTCTATTCAAGCCGTTGAGACACCCTCTATGCATCCTGACCTCCAAGCTATCCTTTCCAAACATCAAGCTATTTTTCCCACCCCTCAAGGCCTTAATCCTTCTCATGGTGTTCATGATCATTCCATTCCCCTTGTTCCTCGTAGTCTCCCTCCCAATGTTCTCCCTTATCTCCACCCCTTTGCCAAAAATAATGAAATTGAGAAAATAGTGCAAGAATTGCTCCAAGCGGGTGTTATCCGCCCCAGTACCAGCCCTTATTATTCCCCTATGGTCATGGTACTTAAGAAATAAGGTAATTGGCGCATGTGTCCTGACTTTTGTGCCCTCACTAAGCTCACCATCAAGGACAAGTTCCCCATTCCTGTCATTGATGATCTCTTGGATGAGTTGAGTGGTGCTCAATACTTCACTAAACTTGATCTGTGTTCTAGCTACCACCAAATATGTATGCAAGAAGCTGACATACCTAAGAATGCCTTTCGAAATCATGAGGGTTACTATGAGTTTTTGGTCATGCCCTTTGGCTTGTGTAATGCCCCCTCCACCTTCCAAAGCCTCATGAATAATGTCTTCTGTCTTTTTCTCCGTCATTTTGTCTTAGTTTTCTTTGATGATATTCTCATCTATATTAAAACTTGGCAATCTCATCTTTCCCATGTGGATCAAATTCTCCATCTACTTTCATAGCACCAACTTTTCATTAAACAATCTAAATGTGATTTTGGAACCTCAGAAGTTGAGTACTTGGGTCATCTTGTTGGCAAGGCCGATGTCAGGGTGGATCCTAAAAAGATTGAACCTATGCAAGATTGGCCTCATCCAAAGACTCTCAAAAGCTTGCGTGGATTTCTGGGTTTAATAGGTTATTATCACAAGTTTATTAAGAATTATGGAAATAATGCGACACCTCTCACTGCTCTCCTTAAAAAAAATTCTTTCACTTGGACTCCAACAACCGCTCAGGATTTTCAAACCTTGAAGATGACCATGTGCACCACTCCAGTCCCGACCCTTCCTAATTTCACAAAGACCTTTGTCCTGGAATGTGATGCTTCCGGGAAATGAATTGGTGTCGTCCTTATGCAACAAGGTCAGCCTTTGGCCTTTACTGACAAACAAATGTCAGAGCAAAATTTGGGCAAATCAATCTATGAAAAGGAAATGTTGGATATTTTGCATGTTGTTGATCTTTAATGCCCGTATCTATTGGGGAAACGTTTCCAAATTAAGACAGATCATCAAAGTCCCAAGTATTTTCTGGAACAACACCTTTCCTCCCCCAAGCAACAAAAATGGGTGACTAAGCTCTTTGGATATGATTATGAGTTCATTTACAAAAAATGAAAAGACAATGTGGTTGCTGATGCACTTTCCAAAAAATATGAAGATGAAGGGTCCCTTTTTTCTCTCTCATTCATTGTACCAGATTGGCTCCAAGCTGTTCGCCAGAAATGGCTACAAGATCCTAAAAGTTCACATTTGATACAACAATTGCAATCCAATTCCCCAGTCTCCCCAGGGTACTCTTGGCTCAATGACGAGCTTCGATACAAAGGCCGTTTGTATGTAAGTACACAGTCAAAAATTAAATCCATGGTACTTTTTAAGCTTCATGCTACACCCACAACTGGGCATTCAGGGTTTACCAAAACCTATGAAAGGGTCAAACGTTCTTTTTTCTGGGATGGTATGAAATAGGACGTTCCTAATTTTGTGGCTTAATGTGATGTGTGTCAATGCAACAAGGGTGAAACAATCAAATCTCCTGGCACACCACAACCGCTTCCGATTCCACCTGCTATTTGGCAGGATATCTCTATGGATTTTATTGTAAGATTACCTAAATCGGGAAATAAATCAGTCATCATGGTGGTAATTGATCATCTTTCCAAGTATGCTCATTTCTATGCCCTTCAACACCCATTTACAACATCCACTGTGGCTCAACTTTTCATGGATCAGGTCTTCAAGCTTCATGGCATGCTGCATTCTATTGTTTTTGATCGCAACCCAACTTTCACCAACAATTTTTGGCAAGAACTATTCAAGCTCCAAGGCACCCAGTTGCATCTTAGCACAACTTATCATCCCCAGATTGATGGTCAAACTGAAGTGGTCAATAAGTGTTTGGAAACATATTTGAGGTGTTTTGCATCAAAAAGGAAAAATCAATGGGCTCAATGGTTACCACTAGCTGAATGGTGGTACAACACTTCTTACCATACAACTACCCACATGACTCCTTTTGAAGCAGTGTATGGACAAAATCCACCTTTAGTTCTCTCATATTTTCCAGGTGTCTCGAAGGTCCAGGAAGTTGACCAAACGCTTACAGTTCGAGAGGCTATTCTCCATACCCTCAAAGAGAATTTGGTCATGGCCCAGAATCATATGAAGCAACAAGCAAATCAAGGTCCCTCTGAATGTCAATTTGCATAAGGGGATCATGTGTTTCTTCGACTGCAACCTTACAAGCAAAATTCCCTCAAGGCTAACCATTGTCAGAAACGGGTGCCCAAATTTTATGGTCCTTATACAATTCTCAAGCATGTGGGCTAGGTGGCCTATTAGTTAGCTTTGCTCAGTCATTCTAAGCTCCATCTCATTTTTCGTGTTTCTTTCTTAAAGAAGGTGATTGGAACTAAGTGCCAAACTCAAACCAACCTTCCCTAGTTAGATGAAGAAGGCTCCATTTGGTTACTGACACAAGCAGTTTTGGACCAGCACGAGCATCATCTGCGTCAACGAATCATCAAGGAAGTGTTAGTCTAGTGGAAAGATACAACTCCAGCAGATGCCACTTGGGAACCAACTACTATTCTGCAACAATTTCCTCATCTCAAGCCTTGAGGACAATGATGTTTTTAAGGGGGCGGACATGTTAGGGACCTAACCCCTCACGTAGGTAGAATAATATATTTCCATGTAATAAAGGTAAATATTAATAAGGCCTAGCAATAAGGAAGAATAATTCCAATGTAAGAAGACCTAATAGAACCTTTCGCTTCTAGAAGGATCTTCCTCTAGATTGTTCTTTTGATATACATATTTAGTATAAATATGAGTTGAGGGTATGGGAAGTTTTGTCTTGGATATTATTGTAATAGAGCTCTACTCTGCTGGAGGTTTCCCCCTCGAAGAGGCAAGTGAACATTGCTCTTAGTAATCAAAATGATCTTTCTGGTGTTATTAGTTCTTGCCAAGGGACTATAGCAATGCGTTTTCTATTGATTTGACATTAATTTGCCTTGTATTTTAAATTTGTGTGTGAAGTGTAATGTTTAACTTAAGAAAACATATATATATATATTTTTTGATATAATAAAAATGTTTATTTTTCTCATTTCTAATTGGTTAATATATTTCAAGTCTTATTGTCACCTTCATGTATTTCAATATTTGAAATTAATTACATAATCAATAAACTTGGTTTATATCAAAAGTTAAGAAAAAATGTAAAAATGCCACGTGTTCTCTCATTATTACTATCCATTTATTTCATTATTATTGCATTTCATTAAACTTGGTTATAAGTACCCAATACCTTTTATATCAAAAATTAAGAAAAATATAAAAATGCCATATGTTCTCTCATTATTACTATCCATTTATTTCATTATTATTGCATTTATGCTTTTCCAGATTTTAAATATTTCTCTTATCATCAATACAAAGTGTACTCCTACTAGATTAATACAAAATGATATACATATAATTAGGTATGATGACATATGTGTAATTTCTTTTTAATAGTAATTTTGAATTTCTTTTTAAATGAAAACAAATTAGTAAAAATATAGTTAAAGATGAAAAAAAAAATGATATAGACAACGTGTGTGTGTGTATATCCCTTTTAATAATGATTTTGAATTTTTCTTTAATGAAGACAAATAATAATTATAGCAAATTGACCGTGGTTTTATAGTAAATTGACAATTGTTGGGACACTCTAACTAGTTCAATGATCCCATCTAGGTACACTCCATTTCCAAATTTACTTGGCAGAGACTAGGCTACCATGCAACCCTCGTTTTGCTATCATTTTGGTATTATCGTGGTGTTGTTCTGGTTATATTGTTGTTCATCTTCCATTTCTAGCTATTTATTTCTGTTATGCATACTTTTTATATCTGGAATATTACACCACTAGAGGCCATCTTGTGGATAATAGGTAAGAGAGATAAAGACGAATTGGACGAATCATACAAGGTTCTCCTTAGAGCACTTTGTTGGGTTGATAACACAACGTTCCTTCTTCCTATTTCAATAATAGGATTAATTTCAGGTGATAAACCTCTTCTTATCCTAGAAACATGAGGGCCCAAGGACATGAAAAGGAGATAAAAAATTGAAGGAAAAATAAAGTTATGGCCGATTCCTAAGCTGTCTATGCCTAGCTTCCCAATGTTCTTAGGCACTTATGTCTTGTTCAATTGCTGCCCATGAGTGATTAAGCTCATCCCGGGTATTAACAATATCTAAAATGGTGTTAAACAAGTTTAAAGCAATGCTGGACTGATTTTGAAGATCGGGCTCAATATTAGGCTGCCTTGTAACAAGTACAATCATTAAGAAATGAAACAGTCAAAGAATCACTATCATAAAAATAGATATATTCGATGATAATCAAGGATAAAAATAAACCAGATAGATATGGAATATCTCCCCAGTATGGTCACCAAATAAATGTTGAAGAAAATATATGAAATGATCTTACTCAAGCATTTTCAAATCTTTCTTGGCTAAGGCAAGATAGACAGGAATATCACCCTATATTTGTAGCCTCAAAAATTGTTTTCTAATCCACAAGTATTGGTTACAAGGGCTTATGATGATTTTCTTATAAATAAACAATTGCTGAAAAATTCAATATTTATGTAATTTTTTGAATATAATAGATGCAAAAGTAAATGTAGAGACAGAAGCGAAAAATACCAAGTCAATAATTAACACAGATGAGACATAAAGCAACTGCTTAGTTCATTCCAATTAATCAAAAGAATCGTTCTCTTTATAAAATTCCCTGAGAAAGTTTGGACCAAAGTCAAACTTAGATGTCCCCAATGAGAACCATACAAAAGGAATTCTACAAGAAAGTACAAAATTGAACTTTAAAAGATCGATCAACTTGCCATAGAGTGCTTCCCACCCAACTCTGCACAATATCCTTTATCAATCATGAAATTTAATTCACAAACAAACAATTCTACACATACTATCGAAGATAGATCAACACCTCTGAAAAACAAGTGTTTGAATGATGTAATTCAACCTTGAATCTTGTTGTCTACAATAGGACCCTACTGTCATAAAACAGAATTAAGCTTTCAATGAATTAAAGAATGAATAAAAACTGAACTATCTTAATAAAACTCAAGAGCAGACCTTAGTATGCTTTCTCCTTCTATTCTCCTCTTGTTCCTCCTTCTCTGTTTGCCTTTAAGCAATCATAATTAGTTGAAATACTTAAACTACCTCTTTTAGTTAAGTTAACTAAAACTCAACTAACTTTTAGTTTACGGGGGAAATTAATAAAATAAAAACAAGGGTCTTTAATAAATAATAACTAGTAGGTGGGACCCCTTGTGACTCCCTTTAGTTTATTAACAAACATAAACACAACTAGTCAATCAATCAAACACATTCCTCTTTTTGGATCCCATCATCATTCTCATAATTTTAAAATTAATATCAATGATATTTGAAACCATATCCAAAAAGTATAATATCCAAAATATCCAAAAATAGTGTGCTGTCCAAAAACTTCAGCAGTCAACTGTTCTCAACAATCAATAAATAAAAACACTCAAAAACCATATTTTCCACTTTGGGAGGTAGTTTTTCCTTTGTTTCTACTGTCTCCATTTGATTTCTCTGAATTTTCCTTAGGCTGTGTGGAGCCTTTAGGCCTGATCTCACTGATAACATGAGAGAAATCATCTCTCAAGGACATGCAGGATGACACAGATTTGGCAGAGTCACTTGAGGGGGAGGAGGGGGAAGCAAAAGATTTTCCTTTATCAGGTGCATGGTGGGCTTCAATTTTTAGTCTCTTTCTTGCGTGGGAAGATTGTACATGTGAGTGTATAGGGGCAGCTTGGACAATTGGGTTAACCGGTGGAGAAGGATCAGGTATAGACAAATTGGGCCAACCATGATGTTGGGAGACTGTCGGGTGGACAATCTCTTGCCATCAATAATTTTCAGGGACTTCAGGTTGTAATGAGACATGAGGAGGAACTGGGATACTAGGGACATGCGGGGGTTGGAAAGGAGGCCTTTCTGGCGTAGATTGGACCACCCCTTGTCCAATCCAGTTGAAAAATACAGCTTGGAATAGCTGGTTCAACTCTTATGGATTTGCATCAAAATGTATCAAAAACCTTGGCCTTATAGGGCCCATGTTCCAATTTCCTCTTCCCCTCTTATTCTGGCCATGGCTTCCTCTTTTGAAGAAGCTCATTCCTGTATGCAACATTTATTAGCAACTAGTTTCTTCAACAAACCATACATGACATCTCTTTAAATATGAAACAAAGTTTGGCTCAACAAAACATCAGACTCATGCAATCCAATCCATAAAAATAATTTAATACTTGTCAATGAGCAGGGGGTGAATAAGGATTATGGGATATATGAGGGGTTGTATTGAGTGAAAAGTGATAAAATGAAAGGGGGGTAGATCATGATTACTGCTCAACAAATCATCAAACAATCAATTGTATTGTAATAACAAAACATATCAACCATAACTCATCTCTGTGTCATCCTTCAATTGCTATAATACCGAGTTTTCATTTAATTATAATTTAATTTTAAGAACATAGCATGAATAGTGAATCTAGGAATGTGAGGGGATTCGTAATGTGTGGAAAAATGAGAGAATGGCAGGGAAATAACAAATACTGTTCATAAAACAAATTAAGTAATCAATAACCATAAATTTGTACTAAAATCAATCCAAAAAATACCAACACCATATCAACAATTACTGTGTATCAAACTGTTTTCTATTACAACATTTAAATTTCCCACAACTTCTCAATTTAGAACAGTCTGTGGAATCATACTCATAATCGAAACAACTTTCCATTCAACAGTCCTGTTAAGAAATGCTTGATCTTTAATTTCTTTTCTTTCCTTTTAAGAATTTAAAGAAAATGCACAAAAATATTGCTTCGACCTCTATCCCATAATTCATCACTATAAAAATAACATCCACTGTCTACCAATTCACAATCAACCCATATTAAAATATACGCAGGTCCCTTTCCAAATACGAACAGACTTCCAAAACATGCTTGATTACACACATTCTTCAATAAGATTTTTCAACGAAACCATAGTCAACATAAACCTCGAGCCTCATCACTGTCAATGCAACCATTTATAATATGCACAATGATTCAATAATATATGCACATTGAACATAACCAAATACACACATTCACCATTTCCATAATTATCTATAACCTTGATCGGGCCTAGCAGAACACATAGGTGTTTCCAAATTGCAATTTAAGACCACGTTTTAAGGGGACAGTGAGTGGAAGTGTTGTTCCTGAGTCTGTACTAAGGCTTAAAGTACAGTGTCAAGGCATCCGAAAGTGTGGTAATGGTTGATAAAGGATTTCACTTACCTTCGGTATGGAAAGCTAATGAAGGTTCCTACGTTCACGTCGTCTGGCTTCCAACTGTTCTTGGGTTGCAATATCTTGTTCAATGGCTGCCCATGAACGTTCTAATTCTTCCCGGGTATTAGCAGTTCTAAGGGTTGTGCTGAAAATACTTAACGCGATATTAGTTTGATCTGAGATCCCGAGTTGGATATTAGGTTGAATTACCGCGGGTGTAGTCATTGTGGAACAGTAAGGGTATGAAAATGATTTTAACGAGAAATTTTAAAGCTGTTTCAATTTGGCTGAGATGGGAGAACTTGTCGTATGAGGAACAAAATAGAAAAAACAAACAAAGGCCCTTTCCTGTAACTGTATGATTTTTAGCAAAAGGTGTGAAATGAAAGAAAAAGATCTAGTTGCGAGTAATATGAAATTCTTACCTGTGAAAAACTCACATA
>JASDQU010585419.1:46534-71761 GCA_032191745.1 Picea mariana
TCTCCAAATGGCCACCACTCCCAACCAAGATCTCCAAAATTCTGTCAATCAAGCCAATGTCTCCATCGAATATATCACATCTCAGATGGATTCCACCAATTCTTGCATTGACACCTTGGAATCCAACCTCACAACCCAATTGGCCTCCCTCTAGACTATTGTCAATCAATTGTTGAACCTCCCTACGGGTCCTTCTTCATCAGCACAACCCAATGTTGTCAATTCCTCTCAGTCTCCACATTTTCACTCCAACTCCTTTCATTGTGAACCCCGTCTTCTCTGTGTAGAGGTCAATAAATTTGATGGCTCTGATCCTACAGGTTGGGTCACTCAAATGGAGCATTATTTTTCTTTGCATGGTATTACTAAAGAGTTGGCCAAACTTTGCTATGTTGTCCTCTATCTAGATCCTGAACGCTGACAATGGTGAAAAAATTCATGTAAGGGGTGTATTGCCTGGACCCAGTTTGTTGCTGAGATCTATGCCTGCTTTGATACTGATACCCACTATCTAGGTCGTTTGACCAATTTGAAACAGTCAGGAACAATGGAAGACTTCATCACTGCTTTTGAGAATTTGGCCTTTCAAATAGAGGGCATGTCAGATGCGCTCTTCCATGAATGATTTATCAGTGGTCTCAAGGATTAAATCCGATCCCAGGTTGTCATGACCTGCCCTCCTACTTGGTTGGAAGCTACTCAAGGTGCTAAAGAGGCCCAACAATTTGTTTTTTCCTAGAACAAAAAACCCCCTTTTGTTCCTCCCCCTCAACCCTAACCCTCCTGTTACTCCCCTCAAGGTCCATAAACTAACTAGGGCCGAAATGGATGAACACCAACTGAAGGGTCTTTTCTATAACTGTGATGAAAAATATTTTCCGGGGAAAAAGTGTAAAGAGCAAAAACTATTTATGTCCATCTTAGAAGATGTTCCTGAAGAGGATGTGACCGCTCCCCTTGTTGAAGAACCCTCCCTTCCCGATGCCACCCAAGAACCTGCTGACCCACCTGAAGTTGACCCACTTATTTCCTTGCATGCCCTCACTGGGTTCTCGCCCCCCCAAATGCTCAAGCTCATTGGATAAATTAAGGACAGGAAGGTCATCATCCTTGTTGACGGTGGTAGCACCCACAATTTCATTCATCGTTGCATTGCCCAGGAAACCAATTTCTATATTTGTGTTGTCAATAATTTTCAAATCATGATAGCCAATGGTGGGTCCATGAAATGTGGTGGGCGGTGTGAAAATGTCCATCTTCAAATTGGACATTACCAACTAAAATATCATATGTTTTCCATTGACATGGGAGGTTGTGATATTGTGCTAGGTGCTGAATGGTTACACACTTTGGGTCCCATTCTTATGGATTTTAAGGAATTAACCATGCAATTCCAACATGAAGGAAAAAAGTATCAATTCCAAGGTCTCACAGCTGGTTCTCCTGATATCATTAGTTCCCATCATATGGAAAATCTCCTCAAGAAAGGCCACTCCGATATCATTTCTCAACTCCATTCTATTCAAGCCGTTGAGACACCCTTTATGCATCCTGACATCCAAGCTATCCTTTCCAAACATCAAGCTATTTTTCCCACCCCTCAGGGCCTTACTCCTTGTGGTGTTCATGATCATTCCATTCCCCTTGTTCCTAGTAGTCTCCCTCCCAATGTTCTCCCTTATCGCCACCCCTTTGCCAAAAATAATGAAATTGAGAAAATAGTGCAAGAATTGCTCCAAGAGGGTGTTATCCACCCCAGTACCAGCCCTTATTATTCCCCTATGGTCATGGTACTTAAGAAATAAGGTAATTGGCGTATGTGTTCTGACTTTCGTGCCCTCACTAAGCTCACCATCAAGGACAAGTTCCCCATTCCTGTCATTGATGATCTCTTGGATGAGTTGAGTGGTGATCAATACTTCACTAAACTTGATCTGTGTTCTAGCTACCGCCAAATATGTATGAAAGAAGCTAACATACCCAAGACTGCCTTTCGAAATCATGAGGGTCACTATGAGTTTTTGGTCATGCCCTTTGGCTTGTGTAATTCCCCCTCCACCTTCCAAAGCCTCATGAATAATGTCTTCTGTCTTTTTCTCTGTCATTTTGTCTTAGTTTTCTTTGATGATATTCTCATCTATATTAAAACTTGGCAATCTCATCTTTCCCATGTGGATCAAATTCTCCATCTACTTTCATAGCACCAACTTTTCATTAAACAATATAAATGTGATTTTGGAACCTCAGAAGTCGAGTACTTGGGTCATCTTGTTGGCAAGGCCGATGTCAGGGTGGATCCTAAAAAGATTGAAGCTATGCAAGATTGGCCTCATCTAAAGACTCTCAAAAGCTTGCATGGATTTCTGGGTTTAATAGGTTATTATCACAAGTTTGTTAAGAATTATGGAAAGATTGCGACACCTCTTACTGCTCTCCTTAAAAATAATTCTTTCACTTGGACTCCAACAACTGCTTAGGATTTTCAAACCTTGAAGATGACCATTTGCACCACTCTAGTCCCGACCCTTCCTAATTTCACAAAGACCTTTGTCCTGGAATGTGATGCTTTTGGGAAATGGATTGGTGCCGTCCTTATGCAAGAGGGTCAACCTTTGGCCTTTACCGACAAACAACTGTCAGAGAAAAATTTGGGCAAATCAATCTATGAAAAGGAAATGTTGGATATTTTGCATGCTGTTGATCTTTAGTGCCCGTATCTATTGGGGAAACATTTCCAAATTAAGACAGATCATCAAAGTCCCAAGTATTTTCTAGAACAACACCTTTCCTCCCCCGAGCAACAAAAATGGGTGACTAAGCTCTTTGGATATGATTATGAGTTCATTTACAAAAAAGGAAAAGATAATGTGGTTGCTGATGCACTTTCCAAAAAATATGAAGATGAAGGGTCCCTTTTTTCTCTCTCCTTCATTGTACCAGATTGGCTCCAAGCTGTTCGCCAGAAATGGCTACAAGATCCCAAAAGTTCACATTTGATACAACAATTGCAATCCAATTCTCCAGTCTCCCCAATATACTCTTGGCTCAATGATGAGCTTCAATACAAAGGCCGTTTGTATGTAAGTACACAGTCAAAAATTAAATCCATGGTACTTTCTGAGCTTCATGCTACACCCACAACTGGGCATTCAGGGTTTACCAAAACCTATGAAAGGGTCATACGTTCTTTTTTCTGGGATGGTATGAAATAGGACATTCCTAATTTTGTGGCTTAATGTGATGTGTGTCAATGCAACAAGGGCGAAACAGTCAAATCTCCTGGCACACTACAACCGCTTCTGATTCCACCTGCTATTTGGCGAGATATCTCTATGGATTTTATTGTAAGATTACCTAAATCGGGAAATAAATCAGTCATCATGGTGGTAATTGATCGTCTTTCCAAGTATACTCATTTCTATGCTCTTCAACACCCATTTACAACATCCACCGTGGCTCAACTTTTCATGGATCAGGTCTTCAAGCTTCATGGCATGCTGCATTCTATTGTTTTTGATCATGACCCAACTTTCACCAACAATTTTTGGCAAGAACTATTCAAGCTCCAAGGCACCCAATTGCATCTCAGCACAAATTATCATCCCCAGACTGATGGTCAAACTGAAGTGGTCAATAAGTGTTTGGAAACATATTTGAGGTGCTTTTCATCAAAAAGGAAAAATCAATGGGCTCAATGGTTACCACTAGCTGAATGGTGGTACAACACTTCTTACCATACAACTACCCACGTGACTCCTTTTGAAGCAGTGTATGGACAAAATCCACCTCCAGTTCTCTCATATTTTCCAGGTGTCTCGAAGGTCCAGGAAGTTGACCAAACACTTACAGTTCGAGAGGCTATTCTCCATACCCTCAAAGAGAATTTGGTCATGGCCCAGAATCATATGAAGCAACAAGAAAATCAAGGTCCCTCTGAACATCAATTTTCATAAGGGGATCATGTGTTTCTTCGACTGCAACCTTACAAGTAAAATTCCCTCAAGGCTAACCATTGTCAGAAATAGGCGCCCAAATTTTATGGTCCTTATACAGTTCTCAAGTGTGTGGGCCAGGTGGCCTATCAGTTAGCTTTGCTCAGTCATTCTAAGCTCCATCCCATTTTTCATGTTTCTTGCTTAAAGAAGGTGATTGGAACTAAGTGTCAAACTCAAACCAACCTTCCCTAGTTGGATGAAGAAGGCTCCATTTGGATACTGACACAAGCAGTTTTGGACCAACATGAGCGTCGTATACGTCAGGGAATCATCAAGGAAGTGTTAGTCCAGTGGAAAGATATAATTCCAGCAGATGCCACTTGGGAACCAACTACTATTCTGCAACAATTTCCTCATCTCAAGCCTCGAGGACAATGATGTTTTTAAGGGGGCGGGCATGTTAGGGACCTAACCCCTCACGTAGGTAGAATAATATATTTCCATGTAATAAAAGTAAATATTAATAAGGCCTAGCAATAAGGAAGAATAAGTCCAATGTAAGAAGACCTAATAGAAGCTTCGACTTCTAGAAGGATCTTCCTCTAGATTGTTCTTTTGATATACATATTTAGTATAAATATGAGTCGAGGGTATGGGAAGTTTTGTCTTGGATATTATTGTAATAGAGCTCTACTCTGCTGGAGGTTTCCCCCTCAAAGAGGCAAGTGAACATCGCTCTTAGTAATCAAAATGATCTTTCTGGTGTTATTAGTCCCTGCCAAGGGACTATAGCAATGAGTTTGCTATTGATTTGATATTAATTTGCCTTGTATTTTAAATTTGTGTGTGAAGTGTAATGTTTAACTTAAGAAAACAGATATATATTTTTTGATATAATAAAAATATTTATTTTTCTCATTTCTAATTGGTTAATATATTTCAAGTCTTATTGTCATCTTCACGTATTTCAATATTTGAAATTAATTACATAATCAATAAACTTGGTTTATATCAAAAATTAAGAAAAAATATAAAAATGCCATGTGTTCTCTCATTATTACTATTCATTTATTTCATTATTATTGCATTTCAATAAACTTGGTTATAAGTACCCAGTACCTTTTATATCAAAAATTAAGAAAAAATATAAAAATGCCATCTGTTCTCTCATTATTACTATCCATTTATTTCATTATTATTGCATTTATGCTTTTCCATATTTTAAAGATTTCTCTTATCATCAATACAAAGTGTACTCCTACTAGATTAATACAAAATGATATACATATAATTAGGTATGATGACATATGTGTAATTTCTTTTTAATAGTAATTTTGAATTTCTTTTTTAATGAAAACAAATTAGTAAAAATATAGTTAAAGATGAAAAACAAAATGATATAGACAATGTGTGTGTGTGTATATCCCTTTTAATAATGATTTTGAATTTTTCTTTAATGAAGACAAATAATAATTATAGCAAATTGACCGTGGTTTTATAGTAAATTGACAATTGTTGGGACACTCTAACTAGTTCAATGATCCCATCTAGGTACACTCCATTTCCAAATTTACTTGGCAGGGACTAGGCTACCATGTAGCCTTTGTTTTGCTACCATTTTGGTATTATCGTGGTGTTGTTATGGTTATATTGTTGTTCATCTTCCATTTCTAGCTATTTATTTCTATTCTGCATACTTTTTATATCTGGAATATTACACCACTAGAGGCCATCTTGTGGATAATAGGTAAGGGAGATAAAGACAAACTGAATGAATCAGACAAGGTTCTCCTTAGAGGACTTTGTTGGGTTGATAACACAACGTTCCTTCTTCTTATTTTAACAATAGGATTAATTTCAAGTGATAAACCTCTTCTTCTCCTAGAAACATGAGGGCCCAAGGACATGAAAAGAAGATAAAAAATTGAAGGAAAAAGAAAGTTATGGCTGATTCCTAAGCTGTCTATGCCTAGATTCCCAATGTTCTTGGGCACTTATGTCTTGTTCAATTGCTGCCCATGAGTGATTAAGCTCAGCCCGGGTATTAACAGTATCTAAAATGGTGTTAAACAAGTTTAAAGCAATGCTGGTCTGTTTTTGAAGACCAGGCTCAATATTAGGCTTCCTTGGAACAAGTACAATCATTAAGAAATGAAACAGTCAAAGAATCAATATCATAAAAATAGATATATTCGATGATAATCAAGGATAAAAATAAACCAGATAGATATGGAATGTCTCCCCAGTATGGTCGCCAAATAAATGTTGAAGAAAATATATGAAATGATCTTACTCAAGCATTTTCGGATCTTTCTTGGCTAAGGCAAGATAGATAGAAATATCACCCTATATTTATAGCCTCAAAAATTGTTTTCTAATCCACAAGTATTGGTTACAAGGGCTTATGATGATTTTCTTATAAATAAATGATTGCTGAAAAATTCAATATTTATGTAATTTTTTGAATATAATAGATGCAAAAGTAAATGTAGAGACAGAAGTGAAAATACCAAGTCAATAATTAACACAGATGAGACATAAAGCAACCGCTTAGTTTATTCCAATTAATCAAAAGAATCATTCTCTTTATAAAATTCCCTGAGAAAGTTTGGACCAAAGTCAAACTTAGATGTCCCCGATGAGAACCATACAAAAGGACTTCTGACAGAAAGTACAAAACTGAACCTTAAAAGATGGATCAACTTGCCATAGAGTGTTTCCCACTCAACTCTGCACAATATCCTTTATCAATCATGAAATTTAATTCACAAACAAACAATTCTACATAGACTATCGAAGATAGATCAACACCTCTGAAAAACAAGTGTTTGAATGATGTAATTCAACCTTGAATATTGTTGTCTACAATGGGACCCTGCTGTCATAAGAGAGAATTAAGCTTTCAATGAATTAAAGAATGAATACAAACTGAACTATCTCAATAAAACTCAAGAGCAAACCTTAGTATGCTTTCTCCTCCTATTCTCCTCTTGTTAATCCTTCTCTATTTGCCTTTAAGCAATCATAATTAGTTGAAGTACTTAAACTACCTCTTTTAGTTAAGTTGACTAAAACTCAACTAACTTTTAGTTTAGGGGGAAAATTAATAAAATAAAAACAAGGGTCTTTAATAAATAATAACTAGTAGGTGGGACCCCTTGTGACTCCCTTTAGTTTCTTAAAAAACATAAACACAACTATTCAATCAATCAAACACATTCCTCTTTGTGGATCCCATCATCATTCTCATAATTTTAAAATTAATATCAATGATATTTGAAACCATATCCAAAAAGTATAATATCCAAAATATCCATAAATAGTGTGCCGTCCAAAAACTTCAGCAGTCAACTGTTCTCAACAACCAATAAATAAAAACACTCAAAAACCATATTTTCCACTTTGGGAGGCAATTTTTCCTTTGTTTCTACTATCTCTATTTGATTTCTCTGAATTTGCCTTAGGCTGTGTGGAGCCTTTAGGCCTGGTCTCACTGATAACATGAGAGCAATCATCTCTCAAGGGCATGCAGGATGACACCGATTTGGCAGAGTCACTTGAGGGGGAGGAGGGGGAAGCAAAAGCTTTTCCTTTATCAGGTGCATGGTGGGCTTCAATTTTTAGTCTCTTTCTTGCGTGGGAAGATTGTACATGTGAGTGTGCAGGGGCAGCTTGGACAATTGGGTTAACCGATGGAGGAGGAGCAAGTATAGACAAATTGGGCCAACCACGATGTTGGGAGACTGTCGGGTGGACAATCTCTTGCCATCAATAATTTTTAGGGACTTCAGGTTGTAATGAGACATGAGGAGGAACTGGGATACTAGGGACATGAGGGGGTTGGAAAGGAGGCCTTTATGGCCTAGGTTGGACTACCCCTTGTCCAATCCAGTTGAAAAATCTAGCTTGAAATAGCTGGTTCAACTCTTGTGGATCTGCATCAAAATGTATCAAAAACCTTGGCCTTATAAGGCCCATGTTCCAATTTCCTCTTCCTCTCTTATTCTGGCCATGTCTTCCTCTTCCGAAGAAGCTCATTCCTGTATGCAACATTTATTAGCAACTAGTTCCTTCAACAAACCATACATGACATCTCTTTAAATATGAAACAAAGTTTGGCTCAGCAAAACATCAGACTCATGCAATCCAATCCATAAAAATAATTTAATACTTGTCAATGAGCAGGGGGTGAATAAGGGTTATGGGATATATGAGGGGTTGTATTGAGCGAAAAGTGATAAAATGAAAGGGGGGTAGATCATGATTACTGCTCAACAAATCATCAAACAATCAATTGTATTGTAATAACAAAACATATCAACCGTAACTCATCTCTGTGTCATCCTTCAATTGCTATAATACCGAGTTTTCATTTAATTATAATTTAATTTTAAGAACATAGCATGAATAGTGAATCTGGGAATGTGAGGGGTTTCGTAATGTGTGGAAAAATGAGAGAATGGCAGGGAAATAATGAATACTATTCATAAAACAAATTAAGTAATCAATAATCATAAATCTGTACTAAAATTAATCCAAAAAATACCAACACCATATCAACAATTACTGTGTATCAAACTGTTTGCTGTTACAACATTTAAATTTCCCAAAACTTCTCAATTTAGAATAGTCTGTGGAATCATACTCATAATCGAAACAACTTTTCATTCAACAGTCCTGTTAAGAAATGCTTGATCTTTAATTTCTTTTCTTTCCTTTTAAGAACTTAAAGAAAATGCACAACAATATTGCTTTGACCTCTATCCCATAATGCATCACTATAAAAATAACATTCACTGTCTACCAATTCACAATCAACCCATATTAGAATATATGCAGGTCCCTTTCCAAATACGAACAGACTTCCAAAACATGCCTGATTACACACTTTCTTCAATAAGATTTTTCAATGAAACCATAGTCAACATAAACCCCGAGCCTCATCACTGTCAATGCAATCATTTATAATATGCACAATTATTCAATAATATATGCACATTGAACATAACCAAATACACACATTCACCATTTCCATAATTATCTATAACCCTGATCCGGCCTAGCGAAACACATAGGTGTTTCCAAATTGCAATTTAAGACCACGTTGTAAGAGGACAGTGAGTGGAAGCATAACAAAAACAAGACAACCCTCGACTGCATATTATTGTCTGTTCCCAATTGTAACTATTCAATCAATTAAATCATAGAAAGACAAGATAGGGACTCGATGAAATTTTTCATAACTAATCTACTTGATAAACCAAATTTTTGACAACCAAGAAGATGCCCGAAGGGAGCAAGAACAGTTGGAGATTTAAAATCATGCTCTATTTGAAAACAAATACAAGGAGACAATCAAGAGCGTGCTCATTTAACAACAACAGAGAGAACTGGAGGTCCTCAGAGGCATATCAACCACATGTAAAAACCCTTTCGATACAGACACAATAGTAAGCCATAGGGTATCCTTATAACTCCCAGTTTGGGCAATGTAACAACAATTATCCATAGAGGAAGAAAACAGTGGGTAGGGTAGAAAAATCTAGTGTACATAGTGCGTTTTATGCTTGTAGAGGAGAGGCGAATGTTAACTGAACAATGACAGTTACAAAGAACACACATAGATATAACCTCTATCTATTTTCTTAAGAGCCAAACCATTTGACAACAATACCAGTGAGGGCGTATAACACCGAGACATAACTTATATCACCCCACAACCATACAATATATATCAATGTTATGGCCACCCTAAGACCAGATCTTGAGATACTTTGGTGCCAAGACAATGAGAATGAGCCCACGACCATGACTTTGGTATGAAGAAAAAACAAAACAACCTAAGGGAAATCCGAATGTGACTGGATAGGGTTACACTCATGACCGTGAGGGAGAAACCGACAATAATACACATAGAGAAACCCTCCACCATTAATACAGAGCGATAATACCATATTCACTTAATATCCACAGATACCCAACATGATTTTAACTGAAAGAGCAACCAGTGAATGCACAAATAAACCAAAAATCAATTCTTTTGCTTGCAATCCAAAACAATTACACAGTCATCTTAGAGAGAAATAACACACATTTACACAGTTGAAATTATAAGGAGCACACAAACCCAAGCATTACTGAGTCATTGTTTGTTCATACACAAAGCATAATTCATGGATGGAGTGAAAAAGAACCATACCTGTAACAAAGAGATTAAAAGGGCGAGCTGACTGAGTGTTCTTCTTCCCAAGCCTAAAATGCAGAGCTTAACCACCATCAAATCGCAATGCAACAAGGAACAATACTAGGGTGATGGTCGATGGGGGGAGTATGGAGTGACGTGCATTCACTGCACGTCGCTTCCATATCCTATCCTATTCAATTCGAAGTACAAGACAACCAAACATTCACCAATGCATTAAACCATATATTCAATGCTCAACAATTGAAATCTGCGACGATATTCCTTGCCCAATGTGACACCCAAACATTCATACGTTAAATTTTTCCAAGTTTTATGCCATATCATATGTATTGCAATGTTATATGCACCAAAAATAACTCAAATGAAAATCACATAGCCACTAACCAACCATATAATAGTTAGGACTAACACTAACATATTTTACTTTTCTATTTGCATATAACCCTTATCATAGCTTAAACATAGATCATTTCCCTTTTTGATTTTTTTTCATAAGTTCTCTTTCTTTGTTTTGGTTATGTTGTTACTAACATATTTCTTGTGTATATGTGGCCAGGTAGTAGATCACAATGATTTGTGACATAGTTAAATCATAGCAACTGTAAATACATTCCCATCATAACATAAAAAATAATGCCTTGAATTGCATAAACATCCATAAAATGCATCATCCACCTGTTACTGTGTCAAAATGAAACCATGAGTGCATTTTCAACCATGTAAGATTGTGTAAGAAATGTCAAAACAACAACACAAAAATGTGTGATATGTCTATCTTTGAGCCTCCAGTCTACAAGGGGGTCCCACCTACTAGTATTATATTATTAGCACAATTTAAATAATAGGGATTTTACAATACTTTGCGGGTGAAATTACTTGTTGTGATTTTAATCGTCAAAAACACTGTCTTCATCACTGAATCACATCAAAATCATTGAAATCCATATTTGCTGTGTGAAGCATATTTCCTCTTCTCACTGTTGTCTCCTGATGACATTTCTGGGGTAGCCCTTGGTTGGTTAGACCCTTGGGTTTGTATTTCGCTGATCACATGGGAGAAATCATATTTTAGGTGGAGATGTGAAGACACATATTTATAATACTCTATGGATAGAATAGAGGGGGAATCCATTGCTTTTCCATTATTTAGCACAAGTTCCAGGATGTCAGTTTTCAGTTTCTTGCTGGCATGCAAAGACTACACTGGTGAAATAGCATGGGAAATTTGTGCATTAGGATTAATTGGAGGTTTTGGTGGCAGTAATGACAATGAAACAGTGGGCCAACCATGACGGTGAGAAGCAGGATGATTGACAATTTATTTCCAACCGTCATTTGTGGGAGGTTCGGTTTGCATCGACACATGTGGGGGAACATAGATGCTGGGAAAATTATGAGGCTGTTGAAAAGGGGGCCTTTCAGGTCGAGGATGAAATATCCCATTTCTAACCAAATTAAAAAACCCCACTTGAAACAAATGGTTCAACTCTTGCGGATCATCACCAAAGTGAATAGAAAATCGAGGCCTCCTATGGCCTCGATGCCAGTTACCCTTGCCTCTATTATTTCGGCCATTACTGCCCCTACTGAAAAAAATCATCTTGTAACAATAATTAGTTAGTCATGAATTTCTTAATAACCCATACATGAAACTCCACTTAAATAAATCAAGAGTTGGCTCTATAATTTACTACATGACGCATGCAATCCATTCATAAAAAATCCATTTATTAATTTCCACACGAACATGGAATTGATAGGGTCATTGGGAGTATGGAGGGATTGTATTTAGCGTAAAATGATATCATGGAGGGGGGGAGATTTACGAATATTGTTCAAGCAATCAAAAAAAACGAGCAACTGTGTATCTAAACATATCCCATAATACCAATCATCAATTAAATTCCACATCATTTCTTCTTCATTTCCATACAGAACTTTCTTAAAAATGAATATCACATAATAGGGAGTGAACAAGTGCAATTGGGATAATGAGGGGAGTGTATTTTGAGGAAAATTGTATAATGGAAGGGATTCCCACAGATACTGTTCTAATATATCAAATAATTCCATCCTCGACGTTAATTAACAATCAAAACCTTTTACTGTTTCAAAATTGAAATTCAACACTTTGTTTCCCCCAAAAAAACTTAGAACTGGTGTTTCTCTTAAAGGCTGCTTATTTGCCTTAGAAATTTCATTGCACAGTAATCAATTCATATTTTATTGTCAAAGAAATATTTAACAATAATAAAACATCTTACGCACATCAGAGTTGAGGATACACAACATCATAATAATCAAAATAATCACAACCAACAATCAAGGAATGGACAGACTGTGGTCCACGATATTAACACCAGTACATTTTAAATCACTATAGGGTTCCACGAAGTGGCCACAAAATGAATCCCTGTGTATAACACTATTTCAACTGAAACTTCAAATAACCATGCTTCCAATTTCCCTTTAATTTTGGTTTGCAAGACTCATTCAATGCGTATATAGTTCATACACAAAGGTATTCTTTGCATATGGAATCAAACACAAACCAAGTCGTATCCTTTAAAAATATTGTTGCAACGCTGCCATCACCCCAAATATTTCCTCGTGACAAACTTTATTACAAAAACAAATGAGTGGGCTTAACATTCTTTCTAACTTCGGACAATAAATAATCAACAAAACCCATGGCCAAAAAGAGCATGAACAAGGAATTTATTAAATTCTGGGTTGGCCACCTCCACACTATTTTCCAAATACATGGTTTGATATACAATTATCAATAACGATGCGATATAGGAGGACGATATGACCAAGTTTGAGGGATTTTCCAAAGGGATACCTTTAACAGCTTAGTACCACCATAAATTTCCACATTCACATTTACAGAGTTGATACAAGGGCGTGAGCATGATAGCCATGAAAGCCACACAATTAAATGTTAGGCAAAATTTCCAAATAACCCACATGCCGTGAGCAGTGATAACATTTTTATCATAAAAAGAGGAATCTCAAATGAAAACCAGAGGCAATGCAGGCCCAAGAATTTTCCAAACGATACCCCTTTCCACAGGTAAAGCATGAACAACTACATACAATAAGAAACACCCACATTTGCGATGCGAATAGTTCAAACACAAATTCCATAGAGACCAAAACTTCGCTAATAATCCATACACAGTCAAAGTTTCCACATATCATAACTTTGGAAATGCACATACAACGAGCAAACTCAAGAGCCAACTATTGACTTAATTAAATAGCAGAGCGAAATATTCATGGACGGAGCAGCAAGAAAACCCCATACATGTGTGTAAAAATTACCAAGAAGAGTCGACCAATTCTTTATATCTCTTCCACGACTGAGAAAAGTGGAGCAACAACAACTGACAAGGAGAAAATGAAAAAATGGCTAGGGTGGTGGGCTCGAGGTAGGTTAGAGCAACGTGCATTTACTGCACATTGTATCTACACTTACACATTCATCCATGGCCAGTACGAGCAAGATAACCATACAACACATCAACCACTTAAATCCAAATCAATTTAATGTAAGTCGAATACACCATAGTTTGCCTATGTTTCAAAATTAAAAATGCGCCAAACCTTTCAAAAAACCAATGTAACATACATCAAAAACTTGCTAGGGATACTATTTCCCAACCCTTAGACTTCCAATTTAAATAATGCACGCAACCCTTGTAGCATGAAATCAAGGTAATCACCATACCACATACCATATGTAAATTGAAAACTGGAGTGTAGCTCCTTCATAAAACTAAATGCAACATAATAATACTTGTGAGAGATAATTAAGACAACATCATTTCCTCTTTATTCGCCTCGCCCATAACATCATGTAATCAATTATTTTGACAACGATTTAAATAAAATACACTGTAGAGCTAGTATCTCAGCCAAATCATAATCACATAAAACAAAAGTGTTGTCTCTTCATCATAGTTACACCAGTCACACAAGGGGTCCCACCTATTAGTATATTATTAAATATAATAAAATAATAAGGCGTTGCAACCATTTGCAAGCATGTACCCTATGTTGCACTTTTGGGTGTCAACAAACTGACGACTCCACAGGGAAATCTGTTTCCAACAGATTTAGAACTCAGAATGCCTGGTTTCACAGATTGGTGAACATAGATCAAAGAATTATTGACTAGAATGATTATGCAATAGGGGGAAAAAGATGGTTTAAGGGAAATAATGAGACATGATTTTGGGAATAACTCATGAAAAGTTGTACGTATAAGGGGTTTTGGTCCTGTATACATAACATTCGATCAGTCATAGTAAAAGGTGTTTCTTCGTGTTAAGGAGAAATTTTCTGATATGCTCTTTTAAATCTCAGGATGGAGGGAAGAAAGGGATAGCAGAAAATAGGGAAGAATACCAAATCATCTATCTAACACCAGTTAATGAAAGTAAAAATCAATTTAGCGATGTATAAAAGGAGGACAACATAACAACTATGTAAAATTTATTGTTACTGATCAACAATACTTACATAATGACATTGTTGTGGAAAAACTGATCCAAAATCTATTCCTGATAAGCAACAAAACCAAAATAGCAGCGAAACGAAATAACATAAATTGAAACATCAGGAATTAAAAAGTTAATTGAACAAAGAAAAATAAAACAACAAAACACAAAGCTATGTACAACAGTGATTCCAATATGGTGTTTAGTAATCAAGATGGTTCCACATAATGGTTCAAGTGGGAACCATTGATACTATACTAAAACAATCCCTCTTCCAAATCTTTTAAAAGATAAGAGTTTGTACCTAAGACAAAAGTGATTTTGAAAGGACCTAGCCATAATTTCTGAAATTTTGAATGTCTTTCTCTGTCAGCATGGGCTGAGTCCCAAAGTAAGACTTTCTCATTCACCTTAAATTTGACATCTTTTGCATGTTTGTTAAATTATTTCTTTACAGTTTGTTGTCTTCTCTTTATATTTCCCAAGGAAAAATTTCTTTGTTCTTCTAGGGCTAATAGTGCATTTATCCTTTGAGGGACATTGGAAGAATTTAATTCTTCAATCTGTAGTATCATCCTTAGAGATGAGAGCTCCAACTCAATAGGTAGAATGGCTTCTTGTCCATAAACCAACTGAAAGGGGGTGAAACCTGTGCTTATCTTGGTAGTAGTGCAATTTGCCCAAAGGGCGTAAGTGAGGAGGGTGTGCCATTGTTGAGGTTTATCTTCAATGAGCCTCTTTATGATCCTAACCAGATTCTTGTTAGTAGAATCAACTTGCCCATTTCCTTGGGGGTAATAAGTTGATGAAGTGATATGTTTGACTCCCAACTTAGCTACAAATTGGGTCAATTTTGCGGAAATGAAAGCCATACTGTTGTCTGTAATAATCTCTAAAGGAATTCCGAATATGGAGAAGATATTAGTTTCCAGGAAAGAAATTACATGTTCATCCTGTGAATGCCTAAGAGGGACAACTTTAGTCCACTTAGTGAAATAATCAGTGGCTGTCAAAATGAAAATCTATCCCGCGGAAGAAGGGGGATTAATAAGACCAATAAATTCCATGCCCCATTTAGAAAAAGGAAAATCTCAAGGAATCGGTTGCAAAGGCATAACAAAAAGACGTTCTTTCCAAATGAATTTTTGGCATTGTCACAAGATCTTGCGAATTTATAAGAATCTCGAAAAATTGAGGGCCAATAATAACCATTTCTAATGATTTTAATAGTAGTAGCTTTAGCAGAAAAGTGGCCACCAATGTGAATGATAGAATTTGAAGACCAATGAGTTTCACGTAGTAATTTATGTGCCTCTTCATCATTTACACATTGAAGTAATATACCATCAACATACCTTCTAAACAAGAAGTATCGTAAAATAATATACCGAGAAGATTCAAGTCGAAGTCTCCTCTTCTGATGGGGATCTAAGTCATCTGGGAATTTCTAATACTGCAAGTAATACACTAGATTTTTATACCAGGGGTGTTCAACAATAGAAAGGGTTTAATTCTTAATATAAAACAATGTTGAAAGAGAATTATCCTGATCGTCAATTTCTTCACTTGGTTCAGGATGTTGAACTAAGTGAAGGGCTAGGTCTCATCCCTTGATTGTTTTTGAAGTCATGATCATCAAATCATGCTCTTGAATCTTTGCAAGACAATGTGCAAGTTTTCCTGAAAGATAAGTTTGTGAAAGAAGAAACTTGACAACAGACGAAGGGACTTTTACTTGCGTATGTTTTCCTAGAATAAAGTGGCAAAATTTCTCTACAACTTTAACAAGAGAAAATGCATGTTTCTCTATATAAAAGTACTTGAATTCATCGTCTGGTAATATTTGGCTCATGTAAGCTACAATTTTTTCATTATTCTGATCATCACATTATAAGAGAATAGCATAAATTGGTTCCTTAGTGGCATTAGTGTATATGGTAAAATCTTTCTCAAAGTCCGGTTTCACCAGAACCAATGAGGAACTGATTGCCTTCTTAATCCTAATGAAATCTTTTTCAATGTCATATGTCCAAGAAAAAGAATGATTCTGATTTAGAAGATTATGTATTGGTTTAGCCATTAAATAAAAATTCGGAACAAACATGCGAACAAAGTTGATAATGCCCACAAAGGCTTGAACCTCCTTTTTGGAAGTGGGGGCAGGAAGGTTCAGAATAGCAATAATCCTTTAGGGATCTATGCTTATTCCTGAATCAGAGATGATATGTCCAAGGAGATTTATCTTGGTGACACCAAAAATAGATTTAGAAGGATTTAAAGAAATGCCAAATTTTCTGCATCGCATAAGAAATTTTCTAAGATGACCAAAATGATCTAATCGATTCTTTGAATAAAAAGTCAAATCATCAAGATATACTTGGATAATTTTACTGATCAGATTATCAAAAGATATTTTCATAGCTCTTTGTAAAGTGGCACCTGCATCAAACAAGCCAAAAGGCATGTGTTCATAAGCAAATGTGCCCCAGCGTGTAGTAAAGGTGGTTTTGTATCTATCAATACTTTTTACCTTGATTTGATTATATCCAAAAAAACCATCAAGTAAGGACATCATTTGTGACCCTGCAACCTGTTGCAAAATCATTTCCATATTAGGGAGAGGAAAATGATCTTTAACACTTGGTCTATTCAATTCACGGAAATCAATGCATAATCAAATCTGACCAGTTGTCTTCCTAACGGGAACTAAATTTGAAACCCACTTGGAATATTTAACTGGGAGGATTATACCAGCCTTCAATTTTTTTTCCAACTCCTTTCTGATAGTAGCTTCTAGCACAGGGTTAATGGGTCTTTGTTTTTGCCTAACCAATTTTATCCCTTCCTCGATAGGAATGGCATGATGTATGAGAGCAGGATCAAAACTATGAATATCCTTGTATGACCATGAAAAAACATCTTGAAATTCATGTAGTAGTTATGTGAATTTCGCCTTTTCTTCGTCGGAACATTGGGCACCTAGTTTAACCATCTTTGGAGATTTAGATGTCCCAAGGTTCAAGGAAATGGTATCACCCACTTTCCTTTTCGACTCCTCTTCCTTTTGTATCTCTTTATTGACTACATCACTCGACGGAAATGAAATCTCGAGAGGAGTCAAGCCTTTTGGAATTTTTTTGTTTTCCATAGACATGATTTGCTTGGACTTAAATGGTTCATTTTGTATGAAAGCACATATGCCTTTATCATTAGGGAAAACTTGCCATGATTCTACGTTATCAAGAATGTGAGGACAATATAAAGATTGAAATGTATAATCATGCCTTTGAGGTAGAAGTTGTCGAGTAGGAGATGACGCAAATACAACTAACCCATCATCCATAGAATTAAGTTCCTTCTTAACACGAGTGATGTTAAATTATAACAGGTTCGATATAAGCATCCAAATAGCTTGGGTATAGTGTTTCATCAACTTATTTCTAGGAGAATAGATTTTATGCAGAAGGTTCACAACAAGTTCAGAATCACCAAAAACTGTAAGGTGGACGCAACCGAGGTTATAAGCATTTTTTATGCCTAGCAGTAAGACTTTGAACTCAATGACATTGTTCATGCAAGCAAACTCTAATCTATAAGAAAAATTGTGAATTTTACCTATAGGTGAATATAAGATAATGCTAGCTCCGTTACTTTCGTTCGAGCATGAGCCATAGAAATGCATGTGCCACATACCATCTTCCAAATCAATTTGTTCCAGAGTAGTGTCACCCTCATCAACAAAGATGAATTACACTCCTAAGTATTCCTCAAGACAGTTTTCATTCGATTGAGGAATGCTCTCTATGTATGGTGAAATTCTTCCTTCTCTTAGGACTATAATATTCTTTCCATTCCAGGGAATAGATAAGTGTGTTCCATCAAGCAAAAGATATCCACCTATTAGGGCTTGCCAATCTCTTCATAAGATAATAGAATAGTTTCTTACTGGCATGCCGATTACTTGGATGTTGAGGGTTGTCCTTATTTCAGGATGTGCACACAGAACTGAAGTTACATCTTTGATTTCACCTATAGTTGACTGTTGCAGACTGTTATAGGAGAGCATGCTTCTAAATTTTTTGTTAGTACATGATAAGCCTAACGCTTCCATGATGATTTTTGATATTACGCTTTGACCCAAACTGCCATCGATTAGGAAACAATGGGCTATATTATCCATAATTTTTATAGAAATAAAAATGGAGGGTTCTTTACATGGTGTCTAAAATTATTTACACCTATCTTATTTATAGTGGGATGATCCTCTTCTTTTGCCTCTTCAAAAAGGTTGGCTATGGTAGAATATTTTCCTTCCATAAAATTCTTAAGATGATTTTGTTGTTAAGGGACGAAAACCATGTCCAAAAGAGTAGGATTGACTTTGATATTAGCCAATTGGTTAATGATGTTATACTTGGAAGAGGGAAGAGGGGAAGGAACTCCTTGACTTTCAGGAATTTTAAGAGTTTGTACATTAGTACCTTGTGAAGATGAGGCTGGAGTGGAATAAGTACGAGGAGGATTGTATTTCTCTTTAGGAGCATAAGATTTGTTCCTAATATTTATTATCATAACATCTTTTGGTTCTTCCCAATATAGAACAATGATAGTGGTTTCAGTCTTCTTGCCAAATATTTTATCTCAGGCATTCTTCTTAACTTCACAAGTAATTTCTTCATGATTTTCTTTGCAGAAGTTATACCAACTGCGAGACATAATGAATTTGGGATGAAAAGTGTTCTCATTTGTAATCCTAAAAGGCGTTGTGGAAGAAGAAGATGCCCTAGGAGTAAGTGAATGAACATTCCCCTTTCGTTCATATACTATCATTCGATTGTTCATATCTTGCACAAGTTGTAGGAGGGAAGACATATCTGTTTGCTTGGTTGAGTCTCCTTTAGGGAGACTTGTCCTTTCAAGTTTCTCTTCGTACTCCAAGCAAGTTTGGAGAGCGGAGCCAAGATTATCAATAGTCTTTTCTTCAATCCTATGATGATAAGGAGAGGGAAGCAAATTATAATAATGCATGAAAGTAGATCGATTTTGGGGGCATATTAGTTTAGAGATTTGATTGTACAATTTGGTGAAGCGGAGGTTAAAGGACTTAATAGTCTCACCATCTTTGTAAGAAATATTGTTATATTCCCTTAACTATTCGACGGGGCTCTTGGACTGTCCATAAGTGGACTTGAACCAATAAACGAACTCTTCCCAAGTGGAAAGGATTTTTGGAGGAGATAAAAAAAATCAACTGCCGCTTTTCCTTCAAGGGAGTTGACAAATAAGCACATGCATGTATCATTGATGTTAGCCCCGATATTATGACAAACATTAGAAAATTCCACTAGGTGTTCATTTGTAGAAACAATATTATTTCATGAGAACTTAGGAAGATGATCTTTAAACTTGGGTAATGGACAAGTAGCAGGTGCTAGATTCAAGGGAGAAGATACATTCAATGGGGTGGTCATAGCATCTTCCTCAAACTGAAAAAAGACCATATTTCTTTATAACTTTAGCAAGTTTGGTAGAAGATTGTATAGGAACTTGATGACTATATAGACTACCAATTACCGATGAGGCCAAAGGTTGGGATGATGAAGCTCCTCCAACACCACTCGCACCACCCGCAGATGTCATTTTGAAACTAATGTGTAAGGGTGAAAAAGGTGAGATGGAAGAATCAGATAAAATCCTCCTTAGAGTGCTTTCTTGGGTCGACAAAATGGATTTCCTCCATATTTCAATGATAGGAGTAGCTTCAGGGGACAATCCTCTTCTTCTTCTAGAAATGTGAGGATTTGAGGACATGAAAAATAAGACCAAAGGCTTAGGAAAATGGAGGTTATCACTGATTTCTAGGTTGCCTTTTCCTAGCTTCCCAATGTTCACAGATACTTATATCTTGTTCAAATACTTCC
Source organism: Picea mariana (assembly GCA_032191745.1). Classification (NCBI taxonomy): domain Eukaryota; kingdom Viridiplantae; phylum Streptophyta; class Pinopsida; order Pinales; family Pinaceae; genus Picea; species Picea mariana. The sequence continues at coordinate 67,101 of JASDQU010585419.1, forward strand.
CAAGAGCGTTCAAGCTCAGCCTGGGGCACTAGCAGTTTCTAGAATAATATTGAATAAGGTCAAGGCAATGCTAGTCTAGTCTTTAAGACCGTGTTCAATATTAGGATGCCTTGTAGAAGGTACTGTCATGAGAAAAATCAGTCAAAGAGTATTCCAATAAAGCAAAAAGATTCAAAGATAATCTTGAATGCAATCAACCAGAGAGATATGGAAGGTCTCCCCAGTATGGTCGCCAAATAAATGTTGAGGAAAAGGTATAGAATATCTTACTCAATCATTTTTAGATCTTTCCTAGCTAGGACGAGATAGTTGGGAATGTCACCCGGGGTTTATAGCCTCAAAAATTTCACTCAATCCACAAGTATCAATTACAAAGGATCAAGGCTGATTTTATGACTTATATTTGTAACAATGTAAAAATAAAAATTTAAACAAAGCTAGGTGAATGTATACATATTTTACATTGAAGTAAACATGGAGACAAAAGTGAAAGGAAAAACCAAGTCATGAAAACACTTTTCTGAGACAGAACAACAATTTGATTTTATTTCATTCTGAGATACAAAACTATATTTCTCTTTTACAAACCCCTATGAGGGTATGGACCAAAGTCATATTTAAAAGTCTCTGATGGGCACCATACAAAAATACCCTAACAGTGAAATAAAATTAAAACTAATGATTTGGATCAACTTGCCACAAAATGTTTCCACTAGACTCTACAATATATTCTTTATCATCCATGAAAATTAATTCATAAACAAACAAGAATACGCAGATTATCAAGGATAAATCAAACACCTTTAAAACAAGCTGCTGAAATGTATGATTCAGTTTTGAATCTTGCTGCCTTCAATAAGACCCTGCTGTCATCAAGAAGATTAGGCTTTCAAGTAAACTCAGAAATGAATGAAAACTGAAACTATCTAACTAATTTGAGAGAAAATCTTACTGTTGTAGTTCTCGTTCTATCCTCCCCTTGTCTCTTCTTCGCATTGAACCTTTATTCTTTCTCAGTAAGTTGAGGTAGTTCAAATACTTTCTTTAATTAAGTCAAATTAACTTAACTAATTAGTTTGGGAAGAAATAATTAATAATATTATATAAATAAGGGTCTAATTAATAATAACTAAATAGGTGGGACTCCTTGTGACTCCCATCATTCTCTTTGCCAATCATCAAATATAAAATACAAAATTAATCATTTGGATCATATAACACCCTTGTATCTCCCATGGATATCATTTAAGTTGAATATTTAAATATCAACAAATTTTAAGACCATATCCCCCAAAAACAATATATCCATCTTATCCACAAAAAATATCCAAAATAAATCTTGCTGTCCAAAATATGTTGAAAAAAATGAAACACTGTCTTCATCACTGAATCACATAAAAATCATTAAAATCCATATTTGTTGTGTGAGACATATTTCCTCTTCTCACTGCTATCTCCTCTTGACTTTTCTGGGGTAGCCCTTGGTTGGTTAGACGCTTGGGGTTGTATTTCGATGATCACATGGGTGCACTAATCTTTTAGGTGGAATTGTTCTTAACTTCACAAGTACTTTCTTCATGATTTTCTTCGCAGAAGTTATACCAACTGCGAGACATAATGAATTTGGGATGAAAAGTGTTCTCATTTGTAATCCTAAAAGGCGTTGCGAACGAAGAAGATGCCCCAGAAGTAAGTGAGGGAACATTCCCCTTTCGTTCATAGACTATCATTCGATTGTTCATATCTTGCACAAGTTGTAGGAGGGAAGACATATTTGTTTGCTTGACTGAGTCTCCTTTAGGGAGACTTTTCCTTTCAAGTTGCTCTTCATACTCCAGGAAAGTTTGGAGAGCGGAGCCAAGATTATCAATAGCCTTTTCTTCGAGCCTACGATGATAAGGAGAGAGAAGAACATTATAATAATGCATGAAAGCAGCTTGATTTTGGGGGCAGATTAGTTCAGGGATTTGATTGTACAATTTGGTGAAGCGAAGGTTAAAGGACTTAATAGTCTCACCATCTTTGTAAGAAATACTGTTATATTCCCTTAACTGTTCGACCGAGCTCTTGGATTGTCCATAAGTGGACTTGAACCAATAAACCAACTCTTCCCAAGTGGAAAGGATTTTTGGAGGGAGATAAAAAAATCAGCTGCCGCTTTTCCTTCAAGGGAGTTTACAAATAAGCGTATGCATGTATCGTTATCATTAGCTTCAATATTATGACAAACATTAGAAAATGCCACTAGGTGTTCGTTTGCAGAAAAAATATTATTTCATGAGAACTTAGGAAGATGCTATTTAAACTTGGGTAATGGACGAGTAGCAGGAGCAATATTCAAGGGAGAAGATACATGCCATGTGGTGGTCGTAGAATCTTCCTCAAACCGAAAAAGCCTATATTTCTTTATAAATTTAGCAAGGTTGGTAGCAGATTGGATAAAAACTTGATGACTATATAGACTACCAATTACCGATGAGGCTGAAGGTTGGGATGATGAAGCACCTCCAGCACCACTTGCACCACCCACATATGTCATTTTGAAACTGATAGGTAAGGGTGAAAAAGGTGAGCTGAAAGAATCAGACAAAGTCCTCCTTAGAGTGCTTTCTTGGGTTGAAAAAATGGCTTTCCTCCTTCCTATTTCAATGATAGGAGTAGCTTCAAGGGGAAATCCACTTCTTCTTCTATAAATGTGAGGATTTGAGGACATGAAAAAGACGACCAAAGACTTAGGAAAATGGAGGTTACTGCTGATTTATAGGTTTCCTTTTCTTGGCTTCCCAGTGTTCACAGATACTTATATCTTGTTCAAATACTTCCAAAGAGCGTTCAAGCTCAACCCGAGGTACTAACAGTTTCTAGAATAATATTGAATAAGGTCAAGGCAATGCTAGATTGGTCTTTAAGACCATGTTCAATATTAGGATGCCTTGTATAAGGTACTGTCATGAGAAAAATCAGTCAAAGAGTATTCGAATAAATTAAAAAGATTCAAAGATAATCGTGAATACAATCAATCAGTGAGATATGGAAGATCTCCCCAGTATGGTCACCAAATAAATGTTGAGGAAAAGGTATGGGATATCTTACTCAATAATTTTCAGATCTTTCCTGGCTTGAACGATATAGTTGGGAATGTCACCCAGGGTTGATAGCCTCAAAAATTTCACTCAATCCACAAGTATCAATTACAAAGGATCAAGGCTGATTTTATGATTTATATTTGTAACAATATAAAAATAAAAATTTAAACAAATCTAGGTGAATGCATACATATTTTACATTGAAGTAAACATGGAGACAAAAGTGAAAGGAAAAACCAAGTCATGAAAACACATGTATGAGACAAAACAATAATCTGATTTTATTTCATTCTGAGATACAAAACTGTATTTCTCTTTTACAAACCCCTGCGAGGGTATGGACCAAAGTCAGATTTAGAAGTCTCTGATGAGCACCATACAAAAATACCCTGATAGTGAAATAAAAATGAAACTAATGATCTGGATCAAGTTGCCACAAAATGCTTCCACTTGAGTCTACAAGATATTCTTTATCAGCCATGAAAATTAATTCATAAACAAAAAAGAATACATAGACTATCAAGGATAAATCAAACACATTTAAAACAAACTGCTAAAATGTGTGATTCAGGTTTGAATCTTGTTGCCTTCAATAAGACCCTACTGTCATCAAAAGGATTAGGCTTTCAAGTAAACTCATAAATGAATGAAAACTGAAGCTATGCCACTAACTAGAGAGCAAACCTTAGTGTTGTTGTTCCCGTTCTATCCTCCCCTTGTCTCTTCCTCTCATTGAACCTTTATTCTTTCTCAATAAGTTGAGGTAGTTCAACTAATTTCCTTAGTTAAGTCAAATTAACTTAACTAATTAGTTTGGGAAGAAATAATTAATAGTATTATATAAATAAGGGTCTAATTAATAATAATTAAATAGGTGAGACCCCTTGTGACTCCCATCATTCTCTTTTCCAACCATCAAATATAAAATACAAAATTAATCATTTGGATCATATAACACTTTTGTATCTCCCATGGATATCATTTAAGTCGAATATTTAAATATCAACAAAATTTAAGACCATATCCCAAAAAAATAATATATCCATCTTATCCACAAAAAATATCCAAAATAAAGCTTGCTGTCCAAAATATGTTGAAAATCATGAAACAAACTTCATCACGGAATCACATAAAAATAATTAAAATCCATATTTGTTGTGTGAGGCATATCTCCTCTTCTCACTGCCGTCTCCTCCCGACTTTTCTGGGGTAGCCCTTGGTTGGTTAGATGCTTGGGGCTGTATTTCACTGATCACATGGGAGAAATAATCTTTTAGATGGAGACGTGAAGACACAAAGTTATAAGACTCTTTGGACGGACTGGAGGGGGAAGTCACTTCTTTTTCGTTATCTAGCACAGGTTGCGAGACATCAATTTTCAGTTTCTTGCTGACATCTGAAGACTGCAATGGTGAAACAACATGGACAAATTGTTCATTAGGATTAATTGGAGGTGGTGATGGTGGTAATGAAAATGAGATAGTGGGCCAACCACGACGGTGAGAAGTAGGTTGATTGACAATTTCTTGCCAACCGTTGTTTGCGGGAGTTTCGGGTTGCATCAACACATGTGGG
>JASDQU010585420.1:8602-50402 GCA_032191745.1 Picea mariana
CATTGTCGTTAGTATTTCCATTTAAACAATATTGACTCTCATGACAAACTCTCCTAGGTTAAGGGCACAGCCTGTAACCTTTCCTCCAACCTTCTGTTTGGCTCCCGAAGCCATCTCCATGAAGCTAAACTCATCCTGTTTGACTGCCTTTACCTTAATTCTTTTTAGCGCTGCACCAAAAATGAAACTCTCAGTAGCTACTGGGTATATCAAAATACTAAGGGTCTGGTCAGCGATAGTACCTGTCATCTCGAGCACAGTCGACTAGTGCTTTGCCTGGCGGTTATTCACCACTGCATGAATCCGATGGGCCTTGCCCATATCTCCCACGGTAGCGGGTCCGTCTAATCCGGATGCCCTGGTCCTCTCCACAGGACAGTCGCGTTGGTAGTGTGGCTCCCCACACGTCCAACACCCCTTCTTCGGCCCAGTAGTCCTGGTACCCGAAGTAGAAGATGTCTTCCCACTCGCCTGAAACCCTGGTCTATTCTGCTGAACAGGCCTAAACTGCTGCTGTTGCGGGCGATGTTGTTGTTGGTGCTGTGGTCCTCGATAAGGTGTCCGCTGCTGAGGCAGTGGTCGTCGAGGTGTACTAAACGTGGATCCCCTCTGGAAGCCACGATGTCCCGGTGTATGTCTCGCTGGTGTCTGATGTCGCGGTGCCCCCGATGAACTTTGCCCTGTGGGTCTCGCTGAAGTCCTGGTCTGCCCCCCACTGATAAGCTCCTCCTCTGCTATGAGGGCCTTTTGGACAACGTCGTGCAAGGTTTGAGGCATAAAGATCCTAACCTTTGCATGCAGACTACCATTAAGGCCAAACACGAACTTGTTGACTTTGAGCTTCTCTCTGTTAAGGTGTGGAGCATACCGGAGCAGCTCCATGAATCGTGCCTTGTACTCGGGCACCGTACGACCTCCCTATCGTAGCGCGTTGAACTCGTTGAGTTGACGCTCAATGAATTCCTTGGATAGGTACCTCTCTCGAAACCATTCCTCAAACAGTTCCCATGAAACGTCTTCAACGGCCATGTTCAGCTGCAGCAGGAGCGTCTTCCACCATAGAAGAGCGCTCCCCTTCAGTTGAAAGATCGCCATGAAGACCTTCATGTTGGAGGTATAATCGTGAAGTGCGAAGAACATCGCCATATTCTTCAACCATGCCTCGGCGGCTGCACCGTCCGGGGCGCCAAAGAACTCAGAAAATTTTACCTTCTTGAGTTCACGGTGAATGCTACCTGTGACGGCTGGTGCGCATGGCAGAACCTCAGGGGGTGTCGGCGCCTTGGCCTCGTCTCTGTCCAAATGGTTGATCAGAGCCTCGGACATGTGCTGAAAGGATCTCATCATCCCAATAACATCACCAACTATTATATGTTCCTGTCTGAGCACCTGCTTGCCTCCCTGGGGGTTAGACCCCTCAGACGTGGATGCTGCTGGAGGCGTCTCGCCTCCTCCCCTAGCACCCCATCGTCTGCCTCCGCGACGTCCTCTAACCATGATTAACTACACGCACACAATCAACTAGATCAACAATGGTATAATAAAACCAACTCATGTCAACGAAATTCGTAGCAAACCCCAAGTCGCGGGTCGAACCGGCTCTGATACCATAAGTAAGAACCCTCCTAATTAAGAACAACTACTCTGTCAACCGGTGCAAAAAAAAATTTTTTTTGTTTGTTAAAGTGTGTGCACACGTGTAGAAGAAACAACCCCCTCGACTCTACATCACCACCTGAACCAACAAGACACAAGTAAGATGAACACAATCAAGACGACCCGACATATCACAGTGACAACAAGAAATAAACGCCCCTGGACATAAGGCGTGCGACTAGTAGCTGTAAGCAGAAAAAGACACCAGGGGTTAGGCACAGTAATGTCACAGAATGAAGGAATCCAACAGTAGAGTCGCAGTAGTGGAACTGTGCCTTTAAACAGACTGAGACTACTGATACGGCTCAGAGTGTGTCGCAAGAGTGGAACTGTGCCTTTAAATAGCCCAATACTCTTGATACGACATTGGATTCCTTCCACCGGATTTACACACACACATAAATACTAAGCTACAAGAGGTGTCTATATCCCGCTCGACACGAACATACTACGCAATACAATACCACCAGGTACTACAAAATCAGGGACAATCATGACCTCTACGGGAACGCAATTCAGGAGGACTCAAATCGACCAACCACTATTGAGACCCGAAGACATCAATCAAGACCAATTGTTCCATTACTTATCATTAACCGACAAAGACTTTATCCTAAGGTACAACCAATAATTTCCACCCCCCCCCCCATTATTTTGTTATAAGTTCAATAGGCACTATTTCAGGGACAAGCAAGAAGCACAAGCGCTTGCATTTTTCTATTATTTGCCATAATTGCGCAATGATATCATACCATAATGGTAAACCCTCCAACATTTACAACCTCCATATTATCCTGCCCTTCCTGCCAATTATCACCATATTGTAATAACCTCACAAATAAATAGCCGTGCAAATGAAACATCATCGTTAGTATTTCCATTTAAACAATATTGACATCGCAATTCGACATCATCATAAACATTTCAAATTAAGCCAATAATAACATTGCGATCTAAACATCGTCACGAACATTCATTAACAAATATTAACATTGCCACTTAAACATCCTCATTAACATTGCAATTATACAATTACTCAACATTGCAATTCAACCCGCATTAACACGTCAATTAATAATATTAACATTGCAATTACCCAATTACTTAACATTGCAATTCAACCAACATTAGCATTTCAATTAATAATATTACTATTGCAATTAAACAATTACTTATCAATGCTATTCTACCAACATTAACATTCAATTAATAATATTACTATTACATTTAAACTATTACTTATCATTGCAATTCTACCAAGATTAACATTCAATTAATAATATTACTATTTCATTTAAACTATTACTTATCATTGCAATTCTACCAACATTAACATTCAATTAATAATATTACTATTGCATTTAAACTATTACTCATCATTGCAATTCTACCAACATTAACACTCAATTAATAATATTACTATTGCATTTAAACTATTACTTATCATTGCAATTCTACCAACATTAACATTCAATTAATAATATTACTATTCCATTTAAGCTATTACTTATCATTACAATTCTACCAACATTAACATTCAATTAATAATATCACTATTGCATTTAAAATATTATTTATCATTGCAATTCGACTAGTATTAACATTTTCATTAAATAATATTAACACTGCAACTAACACATACTTTAACATTGCAATTCCACTAGTATCGACATTTCCATTAAATGATTAAATTAAAGGATATTAATATTGCAACAACAAATGCTAGAGTAATTAAAACCCTAAAATGTCCCAAGACCTAAACTGTAGTAGAGCCAATATTGAAATCGACCGCATTATCAGGCCGGTAATTCGACCAGCACCATAACCCCAAGAATTTAACGAAAATAAATCCATGTTTTAAATGGGACAACATTATTAACCGACTTTTTGAGACAACATAAAATGCCATGAGAATTAACGATAAGAAATCCATAATGTAATGATACAACATTATTAAACAGAATTTTTAAAGGCAGCATCTTAATCCATGAATTGAACTATAAGAAATCCGAAACTAAAATAAGACTACATCATTAACCCTAATTTTTAAGCGGCATATTAACTTATGAATTGAACGATAAGCAATCTGAGATTAGTTATTTGATCATTATCAACCGAAATTTAGGCAGCCTATTACACCTTGATTTGAATGATAAGAAAACCAGAATTAAATAAGATTGCATTAATAAACTCTATTTTTAAAGCGGCACAATAACCCACAAATCGAACGATGAGCAAACCGAATTTAAATGTTTGAGCATTACCAACCAAAATTTAAGGCCGCATAATAAAACCATGGAAATAAACGATGAGGAGTGTTTGCCAGGATTGAGAGGCTAGGATTGGAGGTGCCTGCGGCTGAAATCTAGTAGCCTCGCCACGCACAGGATGAAATCCGAGGCGAGTAAAGGCGATGATACCCGAAGGAAAGTTCCCCGGGAAAACGCGCAGGCAGAAAACGCATGCACGCAGCCAGTGGGGGTTCAGACGGCAGTGGTTGAGTTACGTCTCATTAGCACGATTTCATTTAACATTAGACCACTGTAATCCCCACAAAAATCTAAGTTTTTATTTAGCTCAAGTTAACCTAAGGATTACATTTTATGGAACCCTAAGGAAGCTAATTTAATACCTGAACAATTATTCGAGTATCCAGGTGTATTTGAAAACGTTATAAGAATAAAAGTAGACATTATACTATGGTAAATACAATCTGACTGTTCGGTAAAATATAATTTAACTATTCATTTCACGTGCAGTAACAAGAGGAACGACGCAATAACCCAAGGTATAAGAAAGGTCACACGGAGGTAGGCGTTGTTCGCTCACAGCAACCCTGGGGCATAAATCATTTCACTATTCTATGCGAGGCAAAAGGGAAAAACATGCTACAACAGGCACAGTAATCCCGAGGGTATAAAAACAAAGGAGATCAACCACACGTAGCTGACACTGCATGATTCGTGAACACCGGGTGAGGAGGCAGTCGGGAGATGGCACTCCATGCAATCAATCCGCCAACAGTTAGTCAAGAAGGCGTACAACCGTCCACCATGCCAATCAATAACAGGACTCTGAACACGGTAACCCAGATAAGCCCGTAATAAGACGCAACACAGTAAAGGTTTAAAATCACATCAGTGAATGGGAGAATGGAAGTCGACAGCCACAAGCACAAAAGAACCAGAAGACTCTGTGAGAAAACAACGGTACAAGGGGCTAGGTAGCGCAACAGTCACTATACCTAAAACTTGTTCGGATAATATGCATGTCTAAAAGCTCGACTGTGCTATCTGGCGTTGTGGCATCTCTTTCGTACGATTTTACAATTTGAAATTTATGTGGAAACCTGCCATTGAAATTTTGCAAGGAGAATACACCCAGCGAAATATATATATATATTTTTAGGCAACCTGTTCTTATAACGAACAGAAATTGAAACAATAATGGCTAAAACTTAGAAAGGCAAGCCTATGCTATGAAAGGCCATTTTCACAGTGTATGAACGGACGACGACCTTATCCATTTCCCCCCCCTTTATTTTCTTCAATACTGGACATTAAAGGAGGATAATATAAACTCTTCCAGGATTAAAAACACCTAGGACGTCATATTCCAAGGTTAAACTATTCCCAGATTAAAAACACTTGGTAAAAGAGAAACAATGGTAAATATTTGGTTAACAAGGTGAGGAGCAGCCGTAAGAGTTCATATTCACGCCAATAACCATTAAGCTACTGTTCATAACCCGATTCACAAAATAACCTTCGAACTACAGTTGCAAAAAATACATTAACTACAGTTTATAAATATGCATAGCAAGATAGAAACGCCCAGAGATTTACATACCTGTGTCCTTAACACTGGCAGCAAATGATTCTTGTGCTCCTGTCGCTCCTGCTCCTACTTGTCGACTGCAAAGAACCCACCGGTACCTCCCAGCCAAACGATAGGGGTACTCTCCTTCCCCCTCAGCCCCCCAAGCCGCAAAGGGGCCACACACAACCCAGACGATAGCCTGGATTCTCAGCTCGCCTCCAAGGCTGAGCTACCACTCAAGTCTGCTGAGAATCCCCAACTCGTACAAGAAATCAATCCAGTCTCTAGTCTGGTAGCATAACAATACCAAAGCTCAAAAGTCCCCTTTCTTTCCCCCTCTCCCTTCTTTTATCCAGTCCCTAAACCCTAACTCCTCCCCCCTTTAGGTTTTCCCCCCTTTTCCCTTTTATTTTCTTATTTGTCCTTTTTTTTTATATATATACATATATATTTTTTTAAAACTCAAAGAGTATGTGTGCTCATTATTAATTTCCTTTTATTTTTACATGCTTAACTTTATTTGTTTACAATTTGTTTATAATATAAATATACATATATATATATATATATATATATATATATTCATTTTTCTATTTATAAGCATGCATTCATCATTGTAGTTTATCATTATCCATCATTTAATTTACCATGAATATATATATATATATATATATATATATATATATATATATATATATGATAAAGAGATTTTAGGGTGATGGAAAACATGTATAGGGGAAAATTAAATGTATTACATAAAACAAATAAAGAGGAATTACGGGGAGGGATGGCGATTTAGTAATGTGAACTAGACAAGTAAAAGGGAGATGGATACTGGAAGATCAAGGCGATGGAGGATAGTTTAATTAAGTAGAAAAGAATAATGAGAGGATAATGGTCTGAGTTTTTGTTTTCTTTTTTTTTTGAATTTTCATTTGTTAAGGCCACACTAAATTTGCCCCCTTTTTCTAGAAGGTCTTAGGCTTAGGGTTTTGATTCTGAGCTAGGCGACGATTGGTTAAGAGAATTGCTTAAGGTTTTATTCAGGTGTTGATGACTTAGGGCTAATTAGGCTGACTCCTTCAACCACCTTTATTGTGACGTGCCCTTCAGGACGCACCACGTGCGCCAAGGGTGCTACTCGCCTCTGGAATTTCTTTTGGCGACGTGCCCTTCAGGATGCACCACGTGCTCCAACGGTGCCACTCTCCGACTGAACTGATTGGTATAACTCTATAACCCCTGGAGTCAACACTCTGCCAGGTGAACTTGTAGGAGACTAAGGGTTCTAAGGAATAAGGCCCCCTCCTTATTGCGTGCCCCTTAGAATCATCGTGAGCGACTGTCGTAGTCTGCCCTCACGGCATCGTGGATCCTCTCGAACTAGGTAATTGTTAACCTACAGTTCGAGCCACGGCGGGAGTGCTAGCAGGCGGTGGCAGGGCTGCTGTCCACCCCTCTCCCTCAACCTCTCTGCAAGTCGTGTGTCGCCCCTTTACTCCATATGTGAGTCTGGTCGGCAAGCTATCGTCAGCCTGCATCATCAATAATCATGTCATAAATGTCAACATCAAATCATCAAATCAAATGAAACATCATAATAAACATATCAACCCAAAAGAACACTCCCTGACTCAGTCTGTAGTCCAAGGGGGTTCTACCGATGCCTCTGCATCCTCAAGGTCAACAACCCTGCACACTCAATAAAACTGAGTCAATAGCACCCGTCTACATCAAATAGTAACACATCATGTCATCTGTCAATCACATCATAATCAAATATAAAAGGTCTAACATAAAAAGGGGTCCATATCACTTGCAAGCAAGTGTCCTCAAATAATAAGTGTTCTTAGTGCGCCAGATCGGGATGTTACACTTGCCAACCGTCATTTGTGGGAGTTTCGAGTTGCATCGACACATGTGGGGAAATATGAATGTCGGGAAACTCCGAGATTGTTTAAAATGGGTCCTTTCAATTCGAGGATGCAATATCCCATTTCCAACCAAATAAAATAACCCATCTTGAAACAATTGGTTCAACTCTTGCAGATTAGCATCAAAGTGAATAGAAAATTGAGGCCTCCTATGGCCTTGATGCCAGTTACCCATGCCTCTATTATTTTGGCCATTACTGCCCCTACTGAAAAATCTCATCCTGTAACAATAATTAGTCAGTCATGAAGTTATTAATAACCCATACATGAAAATCCACTTAAATAAATCAAGAGTTGGCTCTATATTTTACTACATGACGCATGCAATCCATCCATAAAAAATTCATTTATTAATTGCCACATGAACATAGAATTGATAGGGTCATTGGGAGTATGGAGGGATTGTATGTAGCATAAAGTGGTATCATGGAGGGGGAAATATTTACGAATATTGTTGAAGAAATAAAATAAAAAAACAATCAATTGTGTATCTAAACATATCCCAGAATACTAATCATCAATTAACTTCCACATCATTTCTTCTTCATTTCCATAGAGACCTTTCTTAAAAATGAGTACCACAGAACAAGGAGTGAAGAAAAATGTAATTGGGATAATGAGGGGAGTGTATTTTTGGTAAAATGGTATAATGGAAGGGAATCCCATGGATATTTTTCTAATATATCAAATAATGCCATCTTCGACATTAATTAAAATTCAAAACCCTTTACTGTTTCAAAATTGAAATTCAACACTATGTTTCAAAAAATCCAGAACTGGGGTTTACTTCAAGGCTATTGATTTGCATTTATAAATTGCATTGAAAAGTAATCATTTCATAGTTTATTTCCCAATAAACATTCAATATTAATAACACAACTTTCACACAACAGAGTCGAGGAGACACAACATCACAATAATCACAACCAACAGTGGAGAAATGGAAAGACTATGGTCTGCGATATTAAATCCAGTACATTTTAAACCAGTACATGGCTCCATGAAGTGGTAATGAAAGGGATCCATGTGTATAACACTATTTCAACGGCAACTTCAAATAACCATGCTTCCAAATTTCGCTTTCATTCTAGTTTGCAAGACTCCTTCAATGTGTATATAATTCATACATAGAGGTATTATTTGCATATGGGATCAAACACACTGGAAGTCGTATCCTTTAAAAATAATTTTTCAAAGCTTCCATCACCCCAAATATTTCCTCACGATGGGTTGTATTATAAAAACAAATGAGTGGGATTAATATTCTTTCTAACTTCACATAGTAAATAATCAACAAAACCCATGAGAAAAAAGAGCACGAACAAGGAATTTATTAAATTCTGGGTTGGCCACCTCCACACTATTTTCCAAATACATGGTTTGATATAGAATTATCAATAGTGATGTGATATAGGAGGGCGAGATGACCAATTTTGAGGGTTTTGGCTGAAGGTATACCTCTAACAACTTAGTACCACCATAAATTTCCACATTCGCATTTACAGAGATGATACAAAGGCACAACAATGATAGCCATGGAAGCCACACAATTAAATGATAGGCAGAGTTTCAAAATAACCTAGAGGATGTGAGAAGTGATAACATTTTTATCCGACAGAGAGGAATCAAAAAAAGAAAAATAGAGGCAAGACAGGCCCAAGAACTTCCCAAAAAATATCCCTTTTCATAGGTAAATCATGAAGCAACTACATACAATAAGAAACAGCCACATTTTTATGCGAATAGTTCAAATAAAAACACCACCGAGACAAAACTTCGCTAATATTACATGCACAGTAAAAATTTCCACATATCATAACATTGAAAATGCACATACAACAAGCAAACTCAAGAGCCAATTGTTGAATTAATTAAAGAGAAGATTAAAATATGCATGGATGGAGCAGCAAGAAACCCCATACCGAAGTGTAAAAATGCTAAGGAGAAACAACCAAGCCTGTATATCTCTTCCACGGCCAAGCAAAGTCAAGAAACACCAACCAACAAGGAGAAAATGAAAAAAATGATAGGATGGAGGGCTCGAGGTAGGTTAGAGCGAGGTGCATTTACTGCACATCATATCTATACTTACACTCTCATTCATGGATGTTATGAGAAAGCTAAATATACAACACATCAACCACTAACTCCAAATTTATTTAATGCAAGCCGAATGCCCCATAGTTTGCCAATGTTTCAAACTTACAATGCGCCAACCTTTGTCAAGACCCCAATGTAACATACATCAAAACCTTTCTAGGGATACCAAGTCCCAACTTTAGATTTCCAACTTAAACAATGTGCACAACTCTTGCCATTTCAAAATTAAAGTAACCACCATTCCACATACCATACACCATATATAAATTAAAGCAAGAGTGTATATTCTTCATCAAATTAAATGTATCATAGTAATACTTGTGAGAGATAATTAAGACATCATCATTTCCTCTTTAATCACCTTGCCCATAACATCCTGTAATCAATTATTTTGGCAATGATTTAAAGAAAATAAAATGTAGAGCACGTACCTCATCCAACTCATACGTACATAAAACATAAGTATCATCTCTTCATCATAGTCACACAAGTCACACAAGGGGTCCCACCTATTAGTATATTATTAAATATAATTAAATAGTAAGGTATTGTAACCATTTTCAAGAAGGTACCGTATGTTGTGCTTTTTGGCATCAACAAACTAGTGACTCCACAGGGAAATCTATTTCCAACATATTTAGAACTCATAATGTCCTGTTTTGCGAATCGGTGAACACAAATCGAAGAATTATTGACCAGAATGATTATGCAACATGGGGAAAAGTACGGTTTAAGGGAAATAATGAGACAAGATTTTGGGAATAATTCATGAAACATGGTACGTATGAGGGGGTTTGGTCCTGTATGCATAACATTCGATCAATCACAGTAAAAAGTGTTTCTTCATGTTAAGGATAAATTTTTCTGATATTCTCTTTTGAATCTCAGGATGGATGGAAGAAAGGGGTAGCAGAAAATAGGGAAGAATACCAAATCATCTATCTAACAACAGTTATTGAAAGAAAAAATCAATTTAGTGATGTATAAAAGGAGGACATCGTAACAGTTGTATAAAATTTATTTTTATTGATCAACAATACTTACAGAATGGCATTGTTGTGGAAAAATTGATCCAAAATTTGTTCCTAATCAGCAGCAAAACCAAAATAGCAGAAATTGAAACAACAAAAATTGAAAAGTCATTTGAACAAAGAAAAATAAAATAGTGAAAAAAAAACTATGTACAACAGTGATTCCAATATGGGGTTTAGTAATGAATATGGATCCACATAATGCTTCAAGTGGGAACCATTGGTACTATAATAAAACAATCGCTCTTTCAAATCTTTTAAAAGATAAGAGTTTGTACCTAGGACAAAAGTGATTTTGAAAGGACCTAGCCATAATTTCTAAAATTTTGAATGTCTTCCTCTGTCAGCATGGGTTGAGTCTCAAAGTAAGACTTTCTCATTCACCTTAGATTTGACAGCTTTCGGGTGTTTGTTAAAGTACTTCTTTACAGTTTGTTTTCTTCTCTTTATATTTCCCAATGAAAATTTTATTTTTTCTTCTAGGGATAATAGTGCATTTCTCCTTTCAGGGACATTGGAAGGATTTAATTCTTCAATATGTAGCATCATCCTTAGAGACAAGAATTCCATATTAGTAGGAACAATGGATTATTTCCCATAAACCAGTTGAAAGCAGGTGCAACCTGTGTATACCTTGGTGGTAATGTGATCTTCCCAAAGGGAATAAGTGAGGAGGGTGTGCCATTGTCGAGGTTTATCTTCGATGAGCCTATTTATGATCCTATCCATATTCGTGTTAGTAGACTCAGCTTTCCCATTTCCTTGGGGGTAATAAGTTGATGAAGTGATATGTTTGACTCCCAACTTAGCTAAAAATTGGGTCAATTTTGCGGAAATGAAAGAAGGACTGTTGTCTGTAATAATCTCTAAAGGAATGTCGAATATGGAGAAGATATTAGTTTCCAGGAAAGAAATTAGTTGTTCATCCTGTGAACTCCTAAGGGGGACAACTTCAGTCCACTTAGTGAAATAATCAGTTGTTGTCAAAATAAGAATTTTCCCTGCGGAAGACAAGGGATTAGTAGGACCAATGAATTCTAGGCCCCATTTAGAAAAAGGAAAATTCAGAGGAACCAGTTGCAAAGGAACGGAAAAAATAATTTCTTTCCTAGTTAATTTTTGGCATTTTTCACAAGATCTTGCGAATATATAAGAATCTCGAAAAATTGAGGGCCAATAATAACCATTTATGATGATTTTAAAAGCAATAGCTTTTGCAAAAAAATGCCCACCAACATGAATGACAGAATCTGAACACATGTGAGTTTCATGTAGTAATTAATGTGCCTCTTCGGCAATTACACATTGAAGTAATATACCATCAACAAACCTTCTAAACAATAAGTCTCCTAAATTAATATATCGAGAATATTTAAGGCAGAGTCTCCTCTTCTGATGAGGATCTAAGTCATCTGGGCATTTCTGATACTGCAAGTAATACACCAAATTTTTATACCAGGGGTGTTCAACAAGATAAAGGGTTTGATTCTCAATATAAAATAGTGTTGAAATAGGATTATCCCAATCCTCAATTTATTCACTTGGTTCAGGATGTTGAGCTAAGTGAAGGGATAGGTCTCATCCCTTGAATTTTTTTGAATTCATGATCATCAAATCATGCTCCTAGATCTTGGAAAAACAATGTGTACTTTTTCCTGAAAGATAAGTTTGTGAATGAAGAAACTTGACAACATGCAAAGGGACTTTTACCTGTGTATGTTTGCCTAGAATAATGTGGCATAATTTCTCTACATCTTTAACAAGAGAAAATGAACTTTTCTCAATATAAGAGTACTTGAGTTCATCATCTGATAAATTTTGGCTCATGTAAACTATAGGTTTTTCATTATTGTGTTCATCACATTGTAAGAGAATAAAAGAAACTGCTTCCTCAGTGGTATTAGTGTATATGATAAAATCTTTATCAAAGTCTAGTTATGCTAGAACCTATGTGGAACTGATTTCCTTCTTAATCCTAATGAAATCTTTTTCGATGTCATTTTTCCAAGAAAAAGAGTGATCCTTCTTTATAATATTATGTATTGGTTTAACCATTAAAGTGAAATCAGGAACAAACTTGCGAACAAAGTTGATAATGCCCATAAAGGCTTCAACCTCCTTTTTGGAAGTGGGGTCAAGAAGATTCATAATAGAAATAATAATTTTGGGATCTATGCTTATTCCTGAATCAGAGATGATATGCCCAAGGAGTTTTCCCTTGCTGACACCAAAAATAAATTTAGAAGGATTTAAATAAATTTTGAATTTTTTGCATCGCATAAGAACTTTTGTAAGATGACCAAAATGATCTAATCGATTCTTCGAATAAATAGTAAAATCATCAAGATATACTTGGATAATTTTACAGATCAGATCATCAAAATCCATTTGCATAGCTCTTTGGAAAGTGGCACCTACATTAGACAAGACAAAAGGCATGCATTCATAAGAAAATGTGCCCCAGTGTGTAGTAAAAGTGGTTTTGTATCTATCATTCATTTTAACCTTGATTTGATTATATCCATAAAAACCATCAAGTAAGGACATCATTTGTGACCCTGCAACTTGTTGCAAAATCATTTCCATATTAGGGTGAGGAAAATGATCTTTAACACTTTCTCTATTCACTGCATGAAAATCAATGCATAATCGAATATGACTAGTTGTCTTCCTAACAAGAACTAAATTTGAAACCCACTTGAAATATTTAACTGGGAAGATTATACCAGCCTTCAAAATTTTTTCCATCTCCTTTCTAATAGTGGCTTCTAGCGCAGCGTTAATGGGTCTTTTTTTTTCCTAACTGGTTTTATCCCTTCCTTGATAGGAATGGCATGTTGTATGAGAGAAGGATAAAAACCAGGAAGATCCTCGTATGACCATGCAAAAACATCTTGAAATTCATGTAGTAGTTCTTTTAATTTTGCCTTTTCTTTGTTGGAACATTGGGCACCTAGTTTAACCATCTTTGGATATTCGGATATCCCAAGTTTCAAGGAAACGGTATCACCCAAATTCATTTCCGGATCCTCTTCCTTTTGTATCTCTTTGTTGCCTACATCACTTGATGAAAATGAACTCTGGAGAGGAATCAAGCCTTTTGGAAATTTTTTGTCTTCCATAGATATGATTTCCTTGGGCTTAAATGGTTCATTTTGTATGAAAGAATAGATGCCTTCATCATTAGGGAAAACCTGCAATGATTCTACATTATCAGGAATGTGAGGACAATATAAAGATTGAAATGTACAATCAATCCTTTGAGGTAGAAGTTGTCGAGTAGGAGATGTTGCAAATACATCTAACCTATCAGCCATTGAATTAAGTTCCCTCTTAACATCAGTGACGTTAAATGATAACAAGTTCGAGATAAGCATCCAAACAACTTGGGAATAACATTTCGTCAAATTATTTCTAGTAGAATAGATTTTACACACAAGGTTCACAACAAGTTCAGAATCACCAAAAATTGTAAGGTGGTCGCAACCGAGGTTATAAGCATTTTCGATGCCTAGAAGTAAGGCTTCAAACTCAGTGACATTGTTCATGCAAGCAAAGTCTAACCTGTAAGAAAAAATGTGAATTTTACCTATAGGTGAATATAAGATAATGCCAAATATGTTAACTTCATTCAAGCATGAGCCATCGAAATTCATGTCCCACATACCATCTTCAAAATCAATTTTTTCGAAAGTAGTGTCACCCTCATCAACAAAGATAGAGTACACTCATAAGTCTTCCTCAAGATATTTTAAATATCGTTGATTAATGCTCTCTATGTATGGTGAAATATTCCTTCTCTTAGGACTATAATATTATTTCCATTCCTAGGAACAACTAAGTGTGTTCCATCAAGCAAAAGATATCCACCTGTTTGGGATTTCCAGTCTCTTCCTAAGATAATAGACTGGTTGCTTAATAACATGTTGATTACTTGGATGTTGAGGGTTGTCCTTATTTCAGGATGTGCACACAGAACTAAAGTTACATCTTTGACTTCACCTATAGTTGACTGTTGTAGACTATTATAGGAGAGCATGCTTCTCAAATTTTCATTATTACATGATAAGCCTAGCTCTTCCATAATGATTTTTTACATTACGCTTCAACCCGAACCTCCATCGATAAGGCAAAAATGGGTTATCTTATCCATATTTCTTACAAAAATAAAAAAAAGGAGGGTTGTTTATAGGGTGTCTAAAATTATTTACACCTATCTTATTTATAGTAGGATCCTCTTCTTTTCCCTCTTCAAAAATGTTGGCTATGGTAGAAGATTTTCCTTCCATAAAATTATTGAGATGCTTTTTTTGTTCAGGGATAGAACCCATGTCCAAAAGAGTAGCACCATCCTTGATATTAGTCAATTGGTTACAAATTTTATACTTGGAAGAGGGAAGAGGGGAAGGAACTCCTTAAATTTCAGAAATTTTGACAGTTTGTACATTAGTTCCTTGTGAAGATGAGGTTGGAGTGGAAGAAGAATGAGGAGGATCATATTTCCCTTTAGGAGAATAAGATTTGTTCCTAGTATTTATTATCATAACATATTCTGGTTCTTCCCAATCTAGAACAACGATAGTGGTTTAGGGATTCTTTCCAAAGATTTTATCTCTTGCATTCTTCTTAACTTCACAAGTACTTTCTTCATGATTTTCTTCACAGAAGTTACACCAACTGCAAGACATAATGGATTTGGGATGAAGAGTGTTCTCATTTGTATTCCTAAAAGGCGTTAAGGAAGAAGAAGATGCCCTAGGAGTAAGTGAGAGAACATTCCCCTTTTGTTCATAAGATATCATCCAATTGTTCATATCTTACACAATTTGTAGGAGGGAAAACATATATGTTTGCTTGACTGAGTCTCCTTTAGGGAGACCTGTTCTTTCAAGTTTCTCTTTGTACTCCAAGAAAGTGTGGAGAGTAGAGCCAAGATTTTTGATAGCCTTTTCTTCGAGCCTATGACGAGAAGGAGAGGGAAGTGAATTACAATAATGCATGAAAGAGGCTTTATTTTTGGGGAGGATTGGTTAAGGGATTTGATTGTACAATTTGGTGACGAAAAGGTTAAAGGACTTAATGGTCTCACCGTATTTGTAAGAAATATTTTTATATTCCCTTAACTATTCAGTCGGTCTCTGGGATTGTCCCTAAGTGGAATTGAACCAATAAAACAACTCTTCCCAAGTGGAAAGGATTTTTGGAGGGAGATAAAAAAAATAAGATGTCTCTTTTCCTTCAAGGGAGTTGACAAATAAGCGCATGCATGTATCGTTATTGTTAGCCCCGATATTATGACAAGCATTAGAAAATTCCACTAGGTGTTTGTTTGTAGAAACAATATTATTACCTAGGAACTTAGGAAGATGATCTTTAAACTTTGGTAACGAACGAGTAGCAGGTGCTAGATTCAAGGGAGAATAAACATGCCATGGGGTGGTCGTAGCATCTTCCTCAAACTGAAAAAAACTTGTATTTCTTTATAACTTTAGCAGGGTTGGTAGAATATTGGATAGAAATTTGATGATTATATAGACTAGAAATTACCGATGAGGCCAAAGGTTGGTATGATGAAGCACCTCCATCACCACTAGCACCACACACAAATGTCATTTTGAAAGTGACGGGTAAGGGTGAAAAAGGTGAGACGGAAGAATCAGACAAATTTCTCCTTAGAGTGATTTCTTGGGTCGAAAAAATGGCTTTACTCTTTCCTATCTCAATGATAGGAGTAGCTTCAGGCGACAATCCTCTTCTTATTCTAGAAATGAGAGGATTTGAGGACATGAAAAAGAAAACCAAATACTTAGGAAAAGGGAGCTTACTGTTGATTTCTAGGATTCCCTTTCCTGGCTTCCTAGCGTTGATAGATACTTATATATTGTTCAACTCCTTCCCAAGATAGTTCAAACTCAGCCCGGGTACTAGCAGTTTCTAGAATAGTAATGAATAAGGTCACAACAATTATGGCCAGGTCTTTAAGACTGTGTTCAATATTAGGCTTCCCTGTAGAAGGTACTGTCATGAAAAAAATCAGTCAAAGAGTATTCGAATAAAACATAAATATTCAAAGATAATCATGAATACAATCAACCAGAGAGATATGGAAGATCTCCCTAATATGATCACCAAATAAACCTTGAGGAAAAAGTATTGAATACCTTACTCAATCATTTTCATATATTTCCTATCTAGGAAAAGATACTTGGGAATGTCACCTAGGGTTTATAGCCTCAAAACATTCACTCAATCCAAAAGTATCAATTACAAACGATCAAGGATGATTTTATGATTTATATTTGTTATAATGTAAAAATAAAAATTTAAAGAAAGCTAGGTGAATGTATACATATTTTACATTAAATAAAACATAGAGACAAAAGAAAAAGGAAGAACCAAGTCATGAAAACACATGTATGAGACAGAACAATAATCTAATTTTATTTCATTCTCAGATACAAAACCGTATTTTTGTTTTACAAACCCCTGCCAGGGTAGGGACTAAAGTCAAATTTAGAGTTCTCCAATGGGCACCATACAAAAAGACCCTAACAGTGAAATAAAACTTAAACTAATGATTTGGATCAGCTTGCCACAAAATGCTTCCACTTGACTCTGCAAGATATTCTTTATCAGCCATGAAAATTAATTCATAAACAAACAAGAATACACAGACTATCAAGGATAAATCAAACACCTTTAAAACAAGATGTTGAAATGTATGATTCAGTTTTGAATCTTGTTTCCTTCAATAAGACCCTTATGTCATCAAGAGTATTAGGATTTCAATTAAACTCAGAAATGAATGAAAATTGAATCTATCTCACTAACTAGAGAGAAAACCTTATTATTGTAGATCCCCTTCTATTCTCCCCTTGTCTCTTCCTCTCATTGAACCTTTATTCTTTCTCAATAAGTTGAGGTAGTTAAACTACTTTCTTTAGTTAAATCAAATTAACTTAACTAATTAGTTTGAGAAGAATTAATTAATAATAATATATAAATGAGGTTCTAATTAATAATAACTAGATAGGTGGGACCCCTTGTGACTCCCATCATTATTTTTTCCAATCATCAAATATAAAATACAAAATTAATCATTTGGATCATATAACACCCTTGTAGCTCCCATGGATATCATTTAATTCAAATATTTAAATATCAGCAAAATTTAAGACCATATCCCCAAAAAATAATATATCCATCTTATCCACAAAAAATATCCAAAATAAAGATTGTTATTCAAAATATGTTGAAAATAATTACACATTGTCTTCATCATTGAATATCATAAATAAAACATTTAAAATTCATATTTGTTGTATGAGGCATATTTCCTCTTCTCATTGTTCAGTGCTTTTGACTTTTTTGGGGTAGCCCTTGGTTGATTAGACCCCTGGGGGTGTATTTCACTGATCACATGGGAGCAGTGATATTTTAGGTGGAGACGTAAAGACACATATTTAGAATACTCAGTGGATGGACTGGAGGGGGAATCTGTTGCTTTTTCGTTATCTATCATAGGTTGCGGGATGTCAGTTTTTAGTCTCCATCTAGCATGTGACGATTGCACTAGTGAAACAACATGGGAAATTTGTGCATTAGGATTAATTGGAGATGGTGGTGGTGATAATGGAAATACAATAGTGGTCAAACCATGGTGATGAGAAGCAAGTTGATTGAACATTTCTTTCAAACCATCCTTTGCAAGAGGTTCGAGTTGCATCGACACATGTGGGGAACAAGAATGCCGGGAAAATTCTAAGGTTGTTGAAAAAGGGGCCTTTGAGGTCGAGGATGCAATATCCCATGGCCAACCAAATTAAAGAACCCATATTGAAAGAGTTGGTTCAACCCTTGCGAATCAACATCAAAGTGAATAGAAAATCAAGGCCTCATATGGCCTCGATGCTAGTTACCCCTGCCTCTGTTATTTCGGCCATTATTGCCCCTGCTAAAAAAAATCATCCTATAAAAAAATTAGTCATTCATGAAGTTATTAATAACCCATACATGAAACTCCATTGAAATAAATCAACAGTTGGCTCTATAATTTAGTACATGATGCATGCAATCCATCCTTAAAAATATCATTTATTAATTGCCACAGGAATAGGGAATTGATAGGGTCATTGGGAGTATGGAGGGCTTGTATTTAGTTTAAATTGATATCATGGTGGGGGAAATATTTACGAATATTGTTGAAGAATTCAACAAAAACAATCAATTGTGTATCTAAACATATCCCATAATACCAATCATCAATTAACTTCCACATCATTTCTTCTTCATTTCCATACGGACCTTTCTTAAAAATGAGTGCCACAGAACATGGAAAGAAAAAAAATGTAATTGGGATAATGAGGGGAGTGTATTTTTCATAAAATTGTATAATGGAAGGGACTCCCATGGATACTATTCTAATATATCAAACAATTCCATTTTCAATGTCAATTAAAATTCAAAACCCTTTATTGTTTCAAAATTGAAATTCAACACTCTGTTTCCAAAAATCCAAAACTAAGGTTTCACTTCAAGGCTGCTCATTTTCATTTAGAAATGGAATTGAATAGTAATCATTTCATAATTTATTTCCCAATAAACATTCAACCGTAATAACACACCTTTCGTACAACAGATTCGAGGAGAAACAACATCACAATAATCACAACCAACACTTGAGAAATGGACAGAATGTGGTCCATGATATTAACACCAATACATTTTAAATCAGTACAGGGTTCCATGAAGTGGCCTCGAAAGAGATCCATGTTTATAATGTTATCTCAAATGAAACTTAAAATAACCATGCTTCCAAATTTCCCTTTCATTTTGGTTTGCAAGACTCATTCAATGCATATATAATTCATACACAAAGGTATTATTTGCATATGGGATCAAACCCACAACAATTGGTATCCTTTAAAAATATGTTTTCAACATTTCCATCACCCCAAATATTTCCTCATGGAAGACTGTATTACAAAAACAAATGAGTGTTATTAAAATTCTTTATAACTTCTCACAATAAATAATCAACAAAATACATGACCAAAAAGAGCACGAATATGAATTTTATTAAATTTTGGGTTGGCCACCTCCACACTATTTTCCAAATATAGGTTTTGATATACAATTATCAACAATGATGTGATATAGGAGAACGATCTCACCAAGTTTGATGGTTTGACCAAAGGGATACCTTTAACATCTTAACACCACCATAAATATCCACATTCACATTTACAGAGTTGATACAAGGGCGTAGGCATGACAGCCATGAAAGCCACAAAATTAAATGATAGGCATAGTCTCCAAATAAGTCACAGACCATGATCAGTGATAACATTTTTATCGGATAAAGAGGAATCACAGAAAGAAAACCAGAGGCAAGGAAGGCCCGAGAACTTCCCAAACAATATCCTTTTTCACAAGTAAAGCATGAAGTAGCTACATATAGTAAGAAACACCCACATTTTCGATGTGAATAGTTCAAATAAAAACGCCACAGAGACCAAAACTTCACTAATAATCCATACATAGTCAAAATTTCCACATATCAAAACTTTCGAAATGCACAGACATCGAGAAAACTTAAGACCCAATTGTTGACTTAATTAAAGAGCAACCTGAAATATTCATGGATGGAGTAGTAAGAAACCCCATACCTGAGTGTAAAAATGCTAAGGAGAAACGACCAATCCTATATATCCCTTCCACGATAGAGAAAAATGAAGCAACAACAACCAACAAGGAGAAAATGCAAAAAAGGATAGGGTGGCATGATCGAGGTAGGTTAGAGTGACGAGCATTTAATGCATGTCGTATCGACACTTACACTCTCATTCATGGACAGTATGAGAAAGCTAAACATGCAATGCATCAACCACTAATTCCAAATTTATTTAATGCAAGCCGAATGCCCCATAGTTTGCCAATGTTTCAAACTTACAATGCAACAACCTTTGTCAAGACCCCAAAGTAACATACATCAAAACCATGCCAGGGATACCAAGTCCCAACTTTAGATTTCCAACTTAAACAATGTCCACAACCCTTTCCATTTCGAAATCAAAGTAACCACCATTCCACATACCATACACCATACATAAATCAAAATTGGAGTGTATATTATTTGTCAAATTAAATGTATTATAGTAATACTTGTGAGAGATAATTAAGACAACATCATTTCCTCTTTAATCACCTCACCTAAAACATCCTATAATCAATTATTTTGACATCAATTTAAAGAAAATAAATTGTAGATACCGTATCTCAACCAACTCATAAGAACATAAAAAATAAGGGTCATCTCGTCATCATAGTCACACAAGTAAAACAAGGGGTCCCACCTGTTAGTATATTATTAAATATAATTAAATAATAAGGTGTTGCAACCATTTTAAAGAAGGTACCCTATGTTGTTCTTTTGGGTGTCAACACACCCCTCTTCCCCTCTCTCACTCTCTCCCTCCCTACCCCTCCTCTCTCTCATCCCCGCTCCCTTTCTTTCCCTTTCTCTACCTCCCTCCATCCGTCCATCCCTCTCTCATATACACATCTCTTATGCACCCCTTATCCCCCTATCTAACACTCTCTCCCCCTCTCTCAATCTCTCTCTCTCAAGACAGTGAGATAGATATAAGAGAGAGAGGGTGAGATAGATAGGGGGGATAGGGGGGAGGTATAGAGAGGAAGAGAGAGAGAGTTGCAGGAGAGAGAGTGTGCGGAGAGAGAGAGAGAAAAAAATAGGGGGAGAGAGAGAGAGAGAGAGAGAGAGAGGGAGATAGGGAGACAAGGAGAGAGAAAGAGAGAGGGAAACTAATGTAGGAGAATCTACCAATAATTTTCGAGATTGACCTAAGGGTCACAAACATTTACAAGTTGAGTTAGTTCCCTAATTATATCATTTAATTATAATAGTTAGATATTTATAGAAGATATCTTAGCATATATATTCTATTGAATAATTTATATTTTTATTGGTTTGTTGTTGATATGTAGATATAATTTCTATATTTAGGAACATGATTCTAGATTTGGAATTCGTTTGGATAGCTTGTGTTGGCATAGGGGCAGACCCAGGGTTCAACACTCAAGAGCGCACCAAAAAATTCGTAACTACTGGCCCTTTCGGCAACACCTATGAAGCAGATGAAGTCTCACCCGAGGTAGAGGTAAGGGTAGTTGTAAGACTCATGTGTCTGCAACCTTAGCTGGGACACAGATATGTGATTATCTTTCTTACAATGCACTTAGCATCAGTTATTCCTTAGCTTTCATTCATTAATATACTTCGCAGAAGGTACAGAGGATTGAAGTGAATACTATAAAAAGAATGATTCAGTACTATTCCACAGAAATATAGGTTAGATTCAATAGATCAAGCACTAAGCATCTCAAATATCATATCTAATGTTCATTCATTCATCAACAATACAGAGCATAACTAGGTCTACTTAATCACATCAAGCACATAGCCAAGAAAGCGATAAATACATAAGAGCAAAGCACAAATCACTATACACACAGTTACCGTGGTTCACCCCCACCCTGGGGCTACGTCCACAAAGTCTTCTTTATATTATCTTGGTCAAGCAGTTACAACACAGAGCTCTAATGACCCTTAATTCACACAGGACATAAGATCTGCATAGCTCACTAGATCCTTCTTCCTTGCTCTTCAACATCAGACTATAACAACTTGCACTTAGTTCTCCAATCTCATGCACAAAGCACTCTAAGATACATCCGATCACACAGATCCAATTACTAGCACTAAGCTTTCATTCATACATCACATAGATGTAATGCATTACTATCTCCTCCTTATATTACTATCTACATTTCCTATTTATAGATTACAAAATGGGCCTAAATGTGGGTAAACCCATGGGCCGACATCCCTTTCTCGTTACATCAACCCAAAAACCTTAAAATGGACCCCAAAATAGGTCTTTCTTCCTTATTTTATGCTTCGCATCGCGCTCCTTCCTTGGCAAGTTGTTGCAGTCCCAAAAGTTGTCAAGTATGACCAAGTACTCTTAAACTTGGTCAAGGGCCAATAGGCCCCCAACACTCACCTGTGACTCATCTCGAGTCACTCAATTCTGACCAATTCTGCTTCGAACGCCTCGAGCTTGGCTCGAGCGACTTCAACCTACTGCAGTGTGGCAAACTCTTGTTCAGTAAATTCTTGGATTACTGTGTCATTGAGCGGTCCTTCCAGGCATTGTTCTGCAGTTATGACACCCTGTTCGAGTTTAGCTCCCTGGATTTCAAGTTCGATGAACAATTGACATGCCTTCTCTTGAAATGGTTGCAGTAGTTGACATCCATTACTTTACTTTGTAGCATGTTTACTCGTTGTTGGGCTATGAGTTTCTCTGCGAACCTCTTCATTCTTTCGACTAGGGTCACGGACTTCAACTGTCCTTGTAGCACATCTGCATGATGCTTTTGTTCATGGAGTTATGGCTCTAATGTCTCCAATTCAGGATTCTCTATGAGGGTTTCATAGGTTTGGGCGCTTCTGGTGCTTAGCCGCCTACATTCCGAAGACAAAGTTTTTAATCGGTCAACTACACTTCGAGCAGTGGCCTCTCTTAGATCTCTTATCTCTTGGGGTGTCTTAGGCATGGTGCGAAGCTCCAAATCTGTGATGCACTATTGAAGTTGCTGGATTACTGCTTCCAGTTGGGTCACCTGCTATGGAAGTCAATCTTCCATATTCACTTCTATGATCGTCACAGAGCACAGTGCCTTGTGAACTCGTTCTTGTGTTTCAAGTTTCTCTGCTAGCAACTAGTCCTTTCTCTTTTGAAACTGGGCTTTTTCCTCCTCCCATTTTGCTTGTAAGTCGAGCTTCTCCTGCTCTGCCTTTCTTCGTTTTTATTCATGTGTGCTTTATGTTTGCGCCAAAGCCTGGGTGGCTTTCGCTATGTCTTATTGAGTTCGTCGAAGGTGAGCTTCGACTTTCTCGATGATCTGGCGTAATTGTGTGGGCTCATCGCCTGTTCCGGATATTTCCATTGTTAACAGCACTGTAGAAACTGCTTGGCTAGACTGAAGTGCCTGCTTCGCTTCTTTGAATTCACCCATGATCCAGAAGAATATTTCCTCCTGCTTTGCTTCTTGCTTTTCCACGAGCTCTAATGAAACATCATTCAATGCAACAATTAAGAAGTCAAAATCATCCAGGGTAAGTGTAGTCATAAGAGTGGTCCGGGTGGCTTTAGTTTTCTTTCTGGATGAGGGCCTCGGTGAGGTAATATTCCTTTTCTTGGAGGGATCTGACTCATCCCTAGGTGGGGTAACCTTGCCTTTTCTCTGTTCAACTTCTATGCCCCCTAGTTCTTCATCATCACCTCCCTTCATAGGTAAGAGCGAAGCAGTCTTCGTGGATGTGTTGTGGATATCTTGAAATTCCACAACCTTCTTAGTCTTGCACGGTCCTGGTGTATCCAGCATAGCTTCAGGGCTATCTACGTCGGACATTTCTGCGAGGTTTGATGCAACAAGGAGGTCTGCCGACCATTCCTTGGTAATCTCCTCCAAGTCATCTTATGTCAGCTTCTAATATGACTAGAGTTGTTGTTTGTGCTCGTCTACGCACGCTGTGATGTAGGTGAAGTGATGATCTGCATTGAATTTCATCAAAGGTCAAAACCTATGAAGAGTGTTGGGTGTAATGTGCAGTGTATATTGAATGGAATTCCTCAACTGAGTGTAGTACTCATGGAAGACGGCATTGGACTGCCATTTTTTGTTCATGTCACTCGAGTAGCACAACGTATAGAACTTAGCGTCCAGGGGTTCAAAGGGTTCAATATCTAGAAACGTGGCTCCCTCGGGCAGTTCCCACACGATGAAGGCGATGAGTATGATCAACCCGCTAAAGTGGAACTCATACCCTTGGTCCTGCGCTTGTCTACAGTAAATCTCTAGCTGATTTATAAGGTATTTTGCCTAGTTCATTTGTAGTCCCTTCATGCACTTCCCTGCGAGGTCAACTCCAAATCTGGTCACCTGTGTAGGTCTATTTTTTCAGACTAACATTCCTGTGATCAGCTGGCAACCAAAGCGTACTGTTGCATTCTCAATGGAGGCTACCTTGTAACCTCATGTTCCTTTCTCCAGATCGCCATATGTGTCTTTTATTCGTTGAGCGAGAGAAAGATCTGCGGTCTTTCCAGGGTAAAAGTCCTACGAGTCAGGGCTCTACATGCTTATCCCAATGATTCGATTGATCAGAATCAGATCCAAGGTGATGCTCCCATCCAACCATAAGTATCTTCTATGGTAGCAGGACAACAACAGTTGAACACAAGCATTTACTTCCTGATGCCTCCCGAAACGTGGAATATTCATTACGTTTAGGAGGGTTGATTGCGCATCGTTATGGGTCCATTGTTGCGGTACAATCTTGGGGTTCTTTCCTTTTGTAATATTCAAATAATTGTGTGGGGATAGAATACTATATAACATACATATCAATATACTTATCAAATCTATTCATATCAAGCTTTCTTTCATCTATTAATGCTCTAGTTTTGAAGCTAGGAAAAAATCTATCAAACATACCTAGATCCATGCTTTAGAAACAAAAAAAGAAACACTTATCTTACTTCTGCAGAGCACAAAGCTTCCAAATCTAAGACTTTTAACTATTCTTACCTTTATCAAGGAATAGATCTTACAGATCTTACCTTTTTCTTCACAGATCTGACTTCTTTTCTTTAGATCTGACCTCTCTTTCTTCAGATCTGACCTTTTTTCTTGGC
This sequence comes from Picea mariana, assembly GCA_032191745.1. NCBI lineage: Eukaryota > Viridiplantae > Streptophyta > Pinopsida > Pinales > Pinaceae > Picea > Picea mariana. The sequence continues at coordinate 33,929 of JASDQU010585420.1, forward strand.
ACAAATCTTCACAGGTCAAACAGAACACTGCACACTAGAGAAACAGATCCACACATAGATATTATTTCATGCAAAGCTTCTTCTTTTTCAGTTCCCAACTATCACAGTTTCAGTCCCGACAACGGAAACATTTGTTGGCATGGTTGCAGACCCAGGGTTCAATGCTCAAGAGCACACCAACAAAGACCTAACTACCGACCCTTTCGGCAACACCTGCGAAGCAGATGAAGTCTCACCCAAGGTAGAGGTAGGAGTGGTTGCAAGACTCAGGTGTCTGCAACCTTAGCTAGGACATAGATCTGTGATTATCTTTCTTACAATGCACTTAGCATCAGTTATTCCTTAGCATTCATTCATTCATATACTTCGCAGAAGGTATAGAGAATCGAAGTGAATACTATACTAAGAATGATTTAGTACTTATCCACAGAAATATAGGTTAGATTCAATAGATCAAGCACTAAGCATCTCAAATATTAGATCTAATGTTCATTCATTCATCAACAACACAGAGCATAACTAGGTCTACTTAATCACATCAAGCACTTAGCCAAGAAAGAGATAAATACATAAGAGCGAAGCACAAAGCACTATACACACAGTTACCGTGGTTCACCCCCACCCTGGGGCTACATCCACAAAGTATTCTTTATATTATCTTGGTCAAGCAGTTACAGCACAGAGCTCTAATGACCCTTACTTCACACAGGACATAAGATCTGCGTAGCTCTCTAGATCCTTCTTCCTTTCTCTTCAACATCAGACTATAACAACATGCACTTAGCTCTCCGATCTCATGCACACAACACTCTAATATACATCCGATCACAAAGATCCAATTACTAGCACTAAGCTTTCATTCATACATCACATAGATGTACTACATTACTATCTCCTCCTTATCTTACTATCTACATTTCCTATTTATAGATTACAAAATGGGCCTAAACGTGGGTAAACCCACGGGCCGACATCCCTTTCTTGTTACATCAACCCTAAAACCCTAAAATGGACCCCAAAATAGGTCTTGCTTCCTTATTTTCTTCTTTGTGTCGCGCTCCTTCCTTGGCAAGTTGTCACAGTCCCAAAAGTGGTCAAGTATGACTAAGTACTCTTAAACTTGGTCAAGGGCCAACAACTTGGGATTTTGTTAGTTTGTGAGCTACCTGAGAGATTTGATTTTTATTAATTCTAGTTGTATTGAGAGGAGGTGAGAAAGTGTGAAGAGTGTGTGAGACTGTGCGTTTACAGAGGTCTGAGAGAGCATGAAGGAAAAAAGTGGATTATTATGTTTATTCCTATTAATGTTTAAACCATTATTATAGTTATTTTCATTTCAATAGATAACAACAACATAAGACGAGATCACTGAGAAATAAACAATAAAAAGAGACACAACATTTATCTTGGGAAACCCTCTAGGGGAAGAAAACCCAACAAAAATTCCTTATTATAGATAACCAATACAATTCCAAGAGATAACTTAAGCTAATACAGAATATCCTCTCCCAAAGATGCACCACTCTCTCTCTCTCTCTTCTCCAACTGCAGTTCCGAAACTTGTCTCTCAATGAGCAAGTAAGGTGTGTCTAAGTGAGGTGCTAGCCTCCTTATTTATAATAATTTGGCACGTGTGAAGTGTCTCTTCGCTGGTAAGGCTAACTTCTTAATCTGGGTGGTTATAACCACCTACATTTTATTCCGGGGCCTCTTTGATATATTTTGGGGTCTACTTCTTCTTTTGCCTATTACAATTATATTATGACCAATCCAAAAAAGGGGATTTGGTCCTTTTACAATATATGACATGATCAATCCACAATGGAGATTGATCCAATGAATAATATATCAAATAATAATAAGAATACACTTTGCAGTTACATTATTTCAACACTCCCCCTTAACAAGAAGGGTATTCTTCAACAGCATCAAGCGAGAGAGAGAAGACAACATCAGCAATAACATCAAGTGGGTGAGAGGACAACATCATCAATATCATCTTGGAACACTGACTGGTGTATCTATAAATCATCAAAATTTCTCTTCATCGGCAACATCGTCATTCTCAAAGGAATGCAATCATCATCTGCATCAATATGTATTAGTATAAAACTTATACATCATCATCATCACAAAACGAGGTTGGCTCATCATAATATAGGACTGGATTTACGTCACAAGTGTCAAGCTGGAAGCTCAGTACTCGTCTTGCTTTACGTCACAACAATAAGGATGGAAGCAAGATACTCGTCATGCTTTACGTCACAACAATCAAGCTAGAAGCAAGATACTAGAATGGATTTACATCACATCTTCTCAATATGGAAGCACAGTACTAGTCTCATCCCAACGTCTTGTTTTACATCACAACAATAAAGATGGAAGTGGGATACTAGACTGGCTTTACATCACAACTTCTCAAGCTGGAAGCACATTTCTAGTCTCATCACATCGTCTTGCTTTACTTCAAAGCAATAAAGTTGGAAGCAAGAGATGTCTTATCACAACAACTACTCCCCCTTACGAGGAAGGTCCTTTCGGACTATACCAATATTATCTCGAAAGTGCTCAAACTTTACATGAAATAGAGGTTTGGTCAACACATCAGCAACCTGTTCATCCGTGCTAACGTACTGGATCTTTATGGCTCCTCTCTGCCCCATGTGACGGATGTAATGATATCAGATCTCTATGTGCTTTGATCTGTCATGGAATACATGATTCTATGTCATTTTTATGCAGCTCGGTTTGTCACATAGGATCGTGGTTGCTTCCATCTCTAGGTCAAATAGACCAGTCAACAACTTTAAAACCCATATATCTTTGTAGCTAGCAGAACATGCAACAATGAATTCTGCTTCTGCTATGCTGAGAGCAATGTTAGATTGCTTTCTACTCTGCCATGAGATCATGGTTGATCCCAAGCTGAAACAACATCCTGAAGTGCTTTTCCTGTTAGAAACACTTCCTGCCCAATATGTATCAGTATATCCAATCACTGTGAAATCATGATCTCCATCATAGCTGAGACCACAATCTATTGTACCCTTAAGGTACCTCATCACATGTTTTGCAGCCACTAGGTGAACATGTATGGGTTCTACCAGAAACTGACTCAAGGTGTTCACAGAAAAACAAATGTCTTGTCTGGTGTTCTTTATGTACATCAGCGATCCAATAATCTATTTGTATAGCATGGAATCAATCAATTCTGACGATGTGTCGACCGACAAATTCAACATCGCTTCCATGGGTGTATTCATGGACTTGCATTCCAACATGTCCAATCTCTTCAGCATTTTGACTGAATACTTCCCTTGGTTAAGGAAGATCCTCTCTAGACTCTACCATACCTCAAGAACTAATAAATAATGCATTAGGTCAAGGTCTTTCAATTCAAATTCTGAGGCAACTCTCTTCTTACATTCAGTTATGAGCTTTTCTTCTCCGGTTAAGAATAAGTCATCCACATATAGCAGTAATATCACTGGCTCATTGTTCATAACCTTGAAGTAAGGGTTAGAATCTGCTTTACTCTTGGTAAAGCCCAAGCTTGTCAGGAAACTGTCTATCTGGCCATACCAAGCTCTAGGAGATTGCTTCAATCCGTATAATGCTTTCTTCAACCTGGAGACATGAGATTGTCTGTCTTCAACTTCAAATCCTTGAGGTTTCTCTATATACACTTCCTCTTTGATGACACCATTTAGGAAGGTTGTCTTTAAATACATCTAGTGCAACTTCCACTTTATCTTAGCTGCAAGGGCTATGATGGTTCTGATCGAAGTGTATCTGGCTACATGAATGAATGTCTCTTCATAGCCAATGCCTTCTTTTTGAGAAAATCCCCGAGCAATAAATCTTGCTTTATACTTTTCAATACTTTCGTCAGTAGCATGTTTTATTTTGAAGAGACATTTGGAGGATACCACGTCTTTACTCTTCGGTCTGGGAACTATTTCCCATACATCATTCTTTATTATGGATTGGTATTCCTCTGTCATGGCATCTACCCATTCTTTCATCTGAATGGCTTCTTCAAAGAAGGTAGGCTCCTTCTCTAGGAGGTCACACATCAAAGTCGTATAACTAGAGAATGGCTTTGGTCTTTTCACCTGTCTCGTGTTTCCTTGGGGAACACCATACTTCTCTCCATATTGAATGAGATCTCTAGCCCAAGATGGCTTTATTTTATGGAGGATCATCATCTGGGGCGGTTCTCGAAATTCTAATATATCATGATCTTCTAGAATTTCCTCATTAGGGGAAACTACATATTCCCTCACTGGTTATAAAGCTCTGGGAACCTCCCTCACTGATTATGCAGTTCTGGGGATTACAGGTTCTTCTTCATGTACTTCTTTAGGATGGAATCTTCTCGATTTCTTGAGTGTTGCATCTTCATCAAAAGTCATATCCCTGTTGATCTCAATGTGGCGGTGACCTGATATGTAAATTCTGAAGGCCTTGGATAACTCACAGTATCCCACAAATATTTCCTTATTTCCTAAAGGTTCCATCTTGTTTCTCTTCTCTTTCAGAATATGTATAAAAATTGGGAAGCCAAATATTTTGAGATGGCTTACCTCTGGCGTCTTTCCAATGAACATCTCTTCAGGGGTCTTGAACCCAAGTGTACTATGGGATAATCAGTTTTGCACATAAACGGTTGTCATTGCTGCTTCTCCCCATAAGCACATTGGAATATATTGATCATGGATCATAGTCTTCACATCTTCCATTATCGTTCTGTTCTTTCGTTCAGCTACATCATTTTTTTGAGGATTATAGGGACTTGTGAGTTCCCTCTTGAACCAAACATCCTTGCAGAAGATCACAAACTCTTTTGAGGTATATTCTCCTCCATTATTTGACCTGAGTATCTTGATACTTCTTTCGGAAAGGTTCTCTATCAAGGCTTTGAAATCCTTGAACTTGCTGAACACTTTAGATTTTAAAAAATACTCCCAAGTCTTACGAGAATAATCATCAATAAATGATACATAATATACATACCCATTAATGGAGAACGATGGAATTGGGCCACATACATCTGAATGAATGAACTCTAGGACTCCTTCTTCTTTGATGTCTCTCTTCGAAAAAGGGTTCTTGATGTTCTTCCCTTGCGCACATCCATTTCACATGCCTTCATGGTCAATTTTGAATTTTGGTAGACTTGTGACAACTTTTCATATGTATGGTAGTCCCTTTTAATTGATGTGGGCTAATATTCTATGCCAAATTTTACACAAGTTTTCAATGGCGTGGGTCATGGCAGCCTCTAAGTGACCCTTTAGCTTATACAAGCCATTTTCTTCTCTTCCAATGATGATTGCTTCATTCAGGGTTTCTCCTTTAGCCCACATGCGGACTTCTCCATCTATAAAGGCAACTCTGAAGCCTTTATTTTCTAAATAAGAAATGGAGAGTAGGCTCTTTTTCAAACCTGGTACAAAGAGTCTGTCCTTCATCTTTATTGAGTTCCTTGAATTTAGCTTGTATCTTGATTCTCTCACTCCCTTGATGGGATATTGGTAATCATCTCCAAGTGTCTCTCTGAGAAAACTTATTTTCTGAAATACAACAGAGAATGTCTCTCTGACCTGTCATGTTCTTGGAGGCACCACTATCAATGAGACATGTGTCCTCTCCAGGTGTTGCATGGGCATGGTGCCTCTTATGTTTCCTCTTTTATTCTTCTCATCTGGCTAGAAAAAAATTTGCAATGTGTCTCATCTTGTCACAATGATAGCATTGTACAGATGAGTAATCTCTTTCCCTTCATTGTCCTCTCTACTGAAATATCCTTGGATGGGATTCTTTATTATTAAATTTGTTTAGTGGTTGAGGCTCTTTATGAGTCTCCTTCTAGAAATAGGGTTTCTTCCTTCATCTTTTGGTGTGAGTATCTAGGGATTTATCATCATCTCTTGCTAGTAGCGCTTCATGGTTAGCTACTCTTGTTTCTTCTTGAATGCATTCTTCCCATAGACGGTCAAACTTCAGTTTCTCCATTCTTGCACAAATCGTTTTGATGAATGCATCCCAAGGTCTTGTGAGACCATTAAGAGTTGTCATTATGATCTCATCTTAATCTATGGTGTCTCCAATTGCTTCTAACTGTTCTTTAAATTCTGACATTCTGGAGAAATATTCTTGGATTGTTTCTCCTTTCTGCATCCTCGTATTCTTCAGTTGAGTTATTAGATTCATCTTTTGATTTATGTTCTTTCCTTCGTACATTCTGCTTAGGGAATCAAACATTTATTTCAGAGTCCTCTTTGATGACACATAAGGAATCAGGTGGTGTTTAATTGAATCTGCAATGATTCTTTTGGCCCTGATCATGTCCTTTAGATGCTTAGCCTTTTCTGCAGCATCGTCGGGTTCTGGTACTTCTTCTTTCAAGAATCTTGCTAGTTCATTCTCTTCAAGGATCAGGCTGATCATATAATTTTAGACACATAATTTTTCCACGCCTTCAAGTTTGTTAGCAAGATTTGTGCTTGCAGACATCTTTTACCTGGCGCTAGGAAAATGACCAAAAAATGAAAATGCTCAAAATCAAATTATGAACTTACCAGGAGATGGGCTTGGCTGAGGCGAGTATCCTGGTGTGCTTGGATCTGAGGAAATCCAACTTTTACCCCTCCAAACTTGATCTGCAGATTTATAGACCGGTGCTTCTCATTTTTTGGTACCTCTGGTACTCTGGTACTTCTGGTACTTGTAGTTCTCTGGTTTTTTGGTACTTCTGGTACTTTGTGAAACTAGGGTTTCACTATCCGGGAGATATAGCCACTAAAAAGGTGAACTGAAAGTGCCAAAGTAATCCTTGGGGGAGGGCACACTTTTCTAGATGGTTTTAGGGTTGAAAAGCTTCACCATCAAAAATCCTTAATTTGCATGTACGACAACAGTGATGTTTTTCACTCTTGTGAAAGATGCTTTCTTCAGCTTGGCTCTGATACCATGCTAATTTTTAAGCCATTATTATAGTTCTTTGCATTTCAATAGATAACAACAACATAATATAAGATCACTGAGAAATACACAATGACAAGAGACATAGCATTTATCCTAGGAAACACTCTAGGGGAAGAAAACCCATCAAAAATTCCTTATTATAGATAACCAATACAATGCCAAGAGATAACTTAAACTAATATAGAAGATCCTCTCCCAAAAAATCACCATTGTCTCTCTCTCTTCTCCAACTATAGTTCTAAAACTTGTCTCTCAATGAGCAAGTGAGTTGTGTCTAAGTGAGGCACTAGCCTCCTTATTTATACTAATCTGGCATGTGTGAAGTGTCTCTTCATTGGTAGGGATGACTTCTTAATCTAGGTGGTTATAACCACCTTTATTTTATTCCAGGGCCTCTTTCATATATTCCGGGGCCGACCTCTTCTTTTGCTTATTACAATTATATTATGACCAATCTACAAAAGGGGATTTTGTCCTTCTACAATAGCTGACATGATCAATCCACAATGGGGATTGATCCAATGAATAATATATCAAATAATAATAAGAATACACTTTGCAGTTACAATATTTCAACAATTCCTTCGATAGTTGAATAAAAAATTATGTTTATGAAATTTATGGTCTCAATATGTGCATTGTTAAAATCTGCATATCCATTGTGTGAATAGAGGGAAAATTATCATATTTGTAGGCGATCGTGAGGAAAATTATATTTCAATCCTATGTATTTTGTAAGTTGTATAAGTGAGAAATCGATGACTGAGATTAGATCTCGGAGAGGAACTCTTCTAGATCAATGGTTCTCATTGATCATCCATTGGACCCCGAATAAAAGAGATTGTGGGTGTTTTAGACCCTCCTATTGGAGTCTCCATTCAAAAATAAACCCTGGCCCCAAGAATGCGAGAGTGATATATAGTCTTCAATCGAAGTAGATCCTAGTGACAGATCTACTGATGCAGACCGCCTACTCTCCCCCGGAGCTGTGCGACCTCCCGATCTAGGTTCGATTGCATTCAAGAGATGAATCATCTCACAGGTTCATGTTGAACCTCTTCTATCTTCTCCACAGGTCAAAGTCTTAACTCTTAGGGATGAAATCCCCCTTTGGATAGTTTTTGAGTACTCTCAGAGTCCTCTACGTGACACTGGTCTAGAACCATGGGATTAAAACTTTCTTTCCCCAAACTCTGAACCCACAAAGTCACCCGGACCAGATCTATGGTCTGCGATTCTCTAACAGTTGATGGTTTTGATCTACTTTGTGACTCCAGCTTCAGGAGTTTCGAGTGTTCCAAACACCCTTTTCTTTCGAAGTGCTTCATACCCTGAGTTACAGATCAAGCGCCATGTGCTCGTCCCGATTGACGGTCGATATCCATCCTTCGTGTGCACTTCGGGTGACTTGCAGTCAACGCCCCTCCTTGTTCGTTCTCCCGGAGTATCAATCCTCCTAAGTGGCAGATCTTCCACCATGTGTCCTATCCTAGCGGACGACTCAGATGAACTCCAACACTTCAGCCTTAGGGAGTTCGCATGCCTTCACACTTCATTTCCTCTGGAGTGACTTTCCTCTCGATTAAATATCCACTCTCCACGTGTCTATGCAATCAACGACCAAGATTTTAGCTTCTTACCTCTTGGTGCTTCAGACGACTTCCAGTCAATGCTTTTCTTCCTCCGTTGTCCTTCCTCCCGAAGTGCTCAATCTGTTGACCTGTGTCTTACACAGATCGATTGCTCTTGTGGACTTCGTGACTTCGTGCTTCGGGCATTTTGGCTTCACCACTCTCATTCTCCTCTGGATAAATCTTCTCATGGAGTACACAGATCTCCGTCGAATGTCCCTCCTCCAATCTATGGACTTGATGGACTCTGCCACTTCATGACTTCGACGAAGTCTGCATAAATCTCCCTGAGATTTACCTCTTAGACTCTCCAATCTGCTACCATTTATCCTTCTTGATACTGACAGCGTAGATTCACTTCGCAAGCATGGGACTTCAACAATCCTGCACTTACAACACCTTCCAACCTTTGAACACTTGGGATGATGAAGGACTCCAAGACTAACTCCAATGCATCTCTTCCTAGATCTGACGGTCTGAGACGATTATGCTTCCTCCTGAACGAATCTTGCACATTAACTTGGGGAATATTAAAGGGATCCTCCCTATTAAAGAATTATCATTGATATCTCTTATGATTTTGTTCCTCCTTCAAACCTTAAACTCTTTAGAGGGTTTTCTTCAACACTTAGCCAGATTTCAGATCTGTGCACGCCTTGAAACACATCTTCACACAAAATTATGTCAACGATTTCTCGAACTACTCCTTTTGAGCTTTTGATTCAAAGACTTTTTCGACGCACTCCTTGTGGATGATATGCACACTCTGCATACAAATTCCATGTTATCTATCTTGAGATTTGAGTCGAGTTAGACTATGTCAATGCACTCCTTATGGATAATACACACTCCTTGTGTAAGCTTGTAGAAGAGAAACAATTAAAACTTATCTAATGTTTCAAATATTCATACAATTCACCATAAATTCACGCATTCAACACTGGAACTCATGCATTCATCAGTGTAATTCATGCATGCATGAATACACAAAGTAACATAGAGTATAATGTAAACATAAAACCTACCATTTACTCAGATAGAAAAGTAATAGCGACACCACACATTTGGATCAATATTTCTCTGTTATATTCATTCAAATGTACCTAAGCTATATCAACATTCAACAGTTTCTAACTAACTTGTAGCTATAACAATATTCAGCTAATTTGCAGCTATCATCATATTCAACAACCTCATTTGGGCATACAACACTTCTACTTATACAAGAGGGATCATAGGGTTTCCTCCGATTACCTATCTTATCGAAATAAAAACTAGCAACTACTTAAGCCTTGTTACATTAAAAGTCTGAGACAAAGAGATAAGAGAGAAAGCTCCATATCTGTGATGAAACCAACTACATTAGTGGAAAATCTGATCTACCATGATCTCACATGATCATCCAGCCTCTGAATATTAAAGATCTCTTTAATTCACAATCCATTCAAAAGGTTTACAAGATATGCTAGATTTTAAAATTAAAAAATAATTCAAAATGCGCACTAGGGCATTGAGCTATCTCTCCACGTGCACTTTGTTGACGATGGTCCTGTATCATACTCCTCTAGAAAAAAATTCATAGACTCCAATCCATGAGCTCCTGCACTGACTTTCCATGCTTCTAGATATCATCTTCATTTACCCAATTGGCATCTTCTATTGGGTGTCCTTTCCACTTTACCAAATAATCCAAATAAGTATTTCTCATGATCTTCTTACTAATCCTATGATCAATGATCTTCTCCATCTGTGGATTTTCCTCTACATGCATCTGCTTCTCCCACTAAATCTCTTTCTAATCTTCTGATTCTTTTGTGTCATCTTCCCTGTAAGGATACATGTCTAAAATGTTAAATATGGGTGATATACCCACATCCTCTCGAATATCTATCTCATAATCACTGGCATCAAATTTATTTAGGATATTGCATGGTCCTATCTTCTTCATCTTCAATTTGTTATATGTTCCTCTTGGGAACATTTCCTTCCTGAGATGTGCTAAAACTTGATCTCCTACTTCAAGTTGAAGTTCTCTCCTATGATGGTAAAATCTATGTTTAACTCTTTGCTACTGTTCTGCAACTGCTCCTTGATCTGATTATGAAGCTTTTGCATTTTTGCAATGAATTCTTCTACTTTAGCGCATCTAAATTCACTCTGCTCCATATCTATGAATTATGATACTCCTCTTGGCTTCATCCCATACACTATATGGAATGGGATCCTTCATGTACTTATGTTTGGTGAGTCATTATATGAAAACTCTGCGTGTGAAAAAATTTGATCACACTGGATGTGATGTTCAGTGACAAAAATTCTCAATAAATTTCCTAAACTCTAATTTACCACCTCAATCTGTCCATCCATTTGAGGGTCCTCAGTCTGTCCATCCATTTGAGGGTGATATGATGAAATAAAAGATATTCATTTCCCCAGCCTCTTCCATAATGTTCTCCAAAAATGACCAACAAATTTAGTGTCCCTATCTGAGATAATACTTTTGGGCAACCCATGAAGTCTCACAACTTCTTTTAAAAACAAATTTGCAATGTGTTTTGGATCACTAGTCTTTTGGCATGTGATAAAGTTTTCCATATTTGAGAATCAATCAACTAAAAAAAATATGGAATCACTTCCCCTTTGGGTTCTTGGCAATCCAAACAAAAAATCCATGATTATTGCATCCCAAGGCCTATTTGGAATAAGCAATGGCTGATACAATCCATTGTTTTGTTTCTTTCCTTTTGCATACTTGAAAATCTTACATTTGTTTACAAACTTCTTCACCTCTTCTCTCATACCTGGCCAATAATATGAACTGTACAACTATGCAAATGTCTTGTGATGGCCAAAATGTCCTGCTAGGCCTCCACTATGTTTTTCTTTCAGCATATTTTCTCTCATTGAACACTTTGGTATGCACAATTGACAACCTTTAAACAACAATCCATCTTGAATCATATACTATGTCCACTGAATTTTGTCTCTGAAAAGGACTCCAAGACTAACTCCCTTGCAACTCTTCCTAGATCTAACGGTCTGGAATGATTATTCTTCCTCTTGAATGGATCTTACACGTAAACTTGGGGAATCTAAAAGGGATCCTCCCTATTAAATAATTCTCGTTGCTATATCTTCTGAGCTTGTTCCTCCTTTGAACCTTAAACTCTTTAGAGGGTTTTCTTCGACACTTAGTCAGATTTTGGATCTGTGTACGCATTGCAACAGATCTTTAGACACACTTCTGTGAGCGATTTCTTGAACTACTCCTCCTGAGCTTATGAGAGAAATACTATGTCGACGCACTCCATGCAGACGATATGAACACTCTGCATACAAATTCCACATTATCTCTCTTGAGTTCTAAGTCGAATCACACTCTGTCAACGCACTCCTTGTGGACAATACACACTCCTTGCGTAATCTCGTGGAAGAAAATCAAGTGAAACTTATAAAATGTTTCACAGATTCATATAGTTCACCATGAATTCACGCATTCAACACTGGAAATCATGCATTCATCATTGTGATTCATGCATGCATGAAGACACAAAATAACAAAGAGTAGAATGTAAGAAAAAAACCTACCATTCACTCAAATAGACAAGCAATAGAGACACCACACATTTGCATCAATATTTCTCTGTTATATTCATTCAAATGTATCTAATCTATATCAACATTCAATAGTTTCTAACTAACTTACATCTATAACAATATTCAACTAATTTACAGATATCATCATATTCAATAGCCTCATTTGCGCATACAACACCTCTATATATACCAGAGGGCTCATGGGGTTTCCTCTGATTACCTATCTTATTGAAATAAAAACTAATAACTACTTAAGCCATGTTACATTAAAAGTGTGAGAATAACATATAAGAGAGAAAGATCCATATGTATGCTGAAACCAACTACATTAAAGGAAAATATGATCTCCTCCGATCTCACGCAATCATCCAGCCTCTGAATATTAAAGATATCTTTAATTCACAATCCATTCAAAAGATTTACAGGATACACTAGCTTTTAAAATTCAAAAATAATTCAGAAGGAATGCTAGGACATTGAGCTATCTCTCCACATGCACTTTGATGATGATTCTCCTGCATCATCAACCATCCATTGAAACCGACTATCGGATTTCCATATCACAACCCAATTATGAACATAACACGATGAGGAAGATTCAATACCATTCATTAGGGAGAGGAATTACCAGTGGATATTGGACCCTGAAACAACTCTGACAAGAGATCAATTCCATCTACCTTGAAGACAATCAATGACCATGATCTATTGTAGATCAACCTTCACTTATACTCTGATATTCAGATCCGACCATCTATTAGACATTGATCAATGATCACAATTAAAAAATAATTGGACTGACCCATCGAAGCTTCCTAAATATTTATAACTCATAAACACTACTCCGACCACATGGATGAGATCTATCCTTCCATTAGAAAGGATATTGATGGTGATCATGGATTCTAAAGTTTAAATATTTGAAAATTTCCCAAGTATATACGTGAGTATTGCTGGTGATTGTGAACGACAATCGATTCGAGGCTACAAACTGGAATTTCTCCAACATACATCAATTTATTAACTTCGTTATGTGGGTTTGGGTCCATAAGGACATTAGTTTTGGTATCATAGCATAAGTGTTTCACCAGAGTGTACTTGTGAGAAGATAATATGTTGCAGGTAGAGGCATACCAATGGAAAATGTCGAATTGTAGGGGGAGGTGTGACAACTCCGAGAAAAGATGGAAGACATGGATACTTCTATGAAGAGAGAACCTAATACAAGATATATCATTGAAAGTGAAGAGACCACAATCTATGAGGAAGAAGAAGGAGAAGAAATAATAGAAGAAAATATGATCAGGGTGGTCACAAAGGTCAGTGTCTGACCAAAGGTGAAGATACAAATGTATGATGGTAATTTAAATGTTGAAGAACTGACTGACTGGATAAGTTCTCTTGATAGATATTTTGACTATGAATATGTAGATGAAGAGAAAAAGGTGAAGCATGTTGTGGAAATGTTAAAAGGGCATGAAACACTATGGTGGAATGAGTTACAAGGAGACAAAAATAGAAAAGGGAAAAAAAATATCAAGAATTGGGAAATAATGATTGCTAAATTTAAAAGCAATTTAATGCCTAAGTATTACTGGTTGAACCTATTAAATCAATTGAAAAACCTCATACATAAGGGTATGACTATGAATTAATACACAAAAGAGTTTAAATTTTTTACAAATAGAGCTGGTCATATTGAGGAAGATGTTGAAAAGGTTTCGAGGTACATTAATGGTTTGAGATATGATGTACAAGATGAAATCATTATTTTGTTCCCCAAGACAATTGAAGATGATTACCAATAAGATTTAAAAGCATAGGAGAAGCTGGCTAGAAAACAAATCCATAAAACCAGAAGAATAGGTCCAACAATAAGCAAAGGAAAATCCAGTCATAGAGGAAGATTTTAGACTCCAAGAGATGAAGGAAGAAACTCAAGCTCAAGTAATCAATCATCAAGAGGAGGAGAATTCATATAGTCAAAAGGTTTTTCTCCAGAGGAAGAGGTAGAGGAGGCAGAGAAATTAGATTTTACACATGTGGAATTATAGGCCATATGTCATGGGACTATCCATAGAAAAATCAACAGGTCAAAGAATTGCACATGTTGCAGAATCCAAGGAAGAGAATGAGAATGTAGTCACAAAAGAAGCAGTTCCTGAGGTAGGAGAGTCATTGTTGTTGAAAATAGTTCTGATCAAATTAGAGAAAGAATATAAAGAACCATCTCAGAGGAAAAGTCTATTCATGACTGTATGAAATTCAATAGGTAAGTGTTGCAAAGTTGTTATTAATAGTGGTAGCAAAGATAATTTGGTTTTTGTAGAGACAATAGAGAATTTGGGACTGAAGAGGAAAGTGCATCCCACTCCCTAAAAAGTGTCCTTCTTGCAGAAAGGACATCATATTTTGGTGAATGAGTAGTGTAATGTGGAAATTCAAATTGGTAGMTACGAGGATGAGGTGTTATGTAACATAATTCTCATGGATGTCGGCCATATTTTGTTGGGAATGCCATGGAAGTATGATAGAAAAGCCATTCATGATGGTAGGAGGAACACTTGTTYTAAGGAAAAAGATGGATTCAAGAATGTATTGTTTCCTTTTTAGGATGAAGGAACCAAAGAGGAAGATGGTCCCAGTGTATTTATGATGAGAGGAAAGGAACTAATCCAAGAGGTCAAGAAAGAAGAGGTAACTTTTGCATTGATTGGAAAACCTAAGGTAATACTTACAAGCAAAAATATGGATGATTTTCCTACAGAAGTTAAGACCATGTCAGATGAGTTTGTTCATATCATACTTAATGATTTACCAGACACATTACCCCCTATCATAATTAATATTCATCATATTTATTTGATTCTTGGAGCAAGCTTGCTTAACAAAGAAACATATAGAATGACACCACAAGAAAATGAAGAGATAAAAAAGCGAGTGAAAGAAATTTTAGATAAAGGATCGATAAAGGAAAGTGTTTTTCCAACAGTACCCGTCCCAAAGAAAGATGGGGGATGGTGAATGTGTACTAATTCAAAATGAATAAACAAGATCACAATAACATATAGATTTCTATTTCCTAGAATTGATGATCTATTTCTCAAAGATTTATTTGAAAAGTGGGTATCATCAAATAAGGATTAAAGAAGGGAGTGAATTGAAGACTTCTTTCAAAAATAGTAGTGGATTGTATGAATGGTTGGTGATGCCTTTTGATCTCACAAATGATCCACTTTCATGCGATTGATGAATCAAGTTTTGAAAGAATTCATTGGAAATTGTGTGATACTTTATTTAGATAATATCTTGATATACAATCAAACAAGAGAAGACCATTTTAGACATCTTAAGATGGACTGGAGTATTGCTCATCAATTTGAAGAAATGCAGTTTCATGAAGGATGAGATGACATATTTGGGATTTGTGATATATAAATATGGTTAAAGATGGACCGATAAAAAGTAAGAGCAAGAGTGAATTGGCCTAGTTTGAGGAATGTGTTTGAGGTAAGGAGTTTCCATGTTTTAACAAGTTTTTATAGAAATTTTATAAGAAGTTTCAATCAGTTATGTGCTCCAATTGTGGAAACAATCAAGGAAAACAAGAAGTCATTTAAATGGATAGAAACAACTGATAGGAATTTCAAATTGTTGAAGAAGAAGATCACTAAGAAGCTTGCTTTAGATTTACCTGACTTCGGTAAGTTTTTGCAAGTTGAAATTGATGCTAGTGGAACTACAATAGGAGCCATCTTAAGTCAAGAACAGAGACCAATTGCATATTTTAGTGAAAAGTTGAATGAGGCTAAAAAAATTATTATTCTTAGGATAAGAAATTTTATGCAATTGTCCAAGCATTGAATAAATGGAAACATTATCTCATGCCCAAAGAATTTTTTCTATACAATGATAATCATGCGTTGAAATTCATAAGTACTCTGTCAAAATTGAATCAAAGACATGCTAAGTGGATTGAATTCTTGCAAAATTTCACATTTGTAATTAAACACACCAATGGTAAAGAAAATAAAGTTGTTGATGCATTGAGTAAGATTAATTTAATTTTGCAAGAATTTCAAGTCATCACTTTAGGATTTCATGGACTAAAGGAGATGTATAAGGAAGATGCATATTTTAGAGACGCTTATGCATCCTATCAAAATCTAATTTCCAGCAATAGAGGCTAGTTATTGAGCTACATGATACAAGAAGGATTGTTATTCAAGGATAGTAAAGTGTATATATCTAGATAT
>JASDQU010585420.1:52703-63499 GCA_032191745.1 Picea mariana
CCGTCGATCCGGGCGCGGACAAGTGGCATAAGATCCCGAGGAGTCGGGGATCGGCACTTCGGCGTTTGTGGAGTCAGGAGGAGTGCGGAGAGATAGCGAAGTCCCGAGTCGCGACAGACCCGCGAAGGCTGTGTGGAGTTAGCACTTGGTCTCGGCACTTCGGCACTCGGAGACTGGAGGTATAGAATCTCGCTATCGCGAGTGGCGATGTCCCGTGGTTGACGTTGACCATCGGGACTCGGAGTCTCGGCGTTTTGGAGGCACGGGACAGGGTTATAAGACCCGCAATATCGCGAGACCCGATCTCCTGATATCCAAAGGGGAGATCGCTGAAGGAGAATTACTGTGGGTAAAGAGCTCCCGAGGGAGTCGGAAGAGCTGAGCTCTTCGGGCCGTGGAAAGTGAGGTCCTGGTGAAGTGACCGGCACAGAGGGAGAGAGGAGACGGTTGCGTCACTTAGATTGTGAGATAAATATACCATCTTTCAAGTGGTGAACTTCAATCCCCAAAACAATATCTCGTAAGCCCTAAATCAATCATTTCAAATTCATCCTTCATGATTGACTTAAATTCTTCTATGCCAAAATCACCTGTAAAAATCAAATGATCCACATATAACCAAATAATTAACATATTACCTTGTTGATTTTCTTTAATGTATAGTGTTGGATCACATTCACTTCCCTTAAATCCATTATGTGTGAGGTAGGAATTTATGTGACTGTACCAGGCTCTGGCAGCTTTCTCTAATCCATACAGTGTCTTCTTCAATCTGTATACTTTGTCTTCTTTCCCTGGAGCCTCATAGTCTTGTGGTTGTTCCACATACACTTATTCTTCTAAATGTCTATTCCAAAAAAAATAGGACTTTGCAACCATTTTATAAACTGACCATTTGTCCTATGCAACAATGTCTAACACAATTATGACTATGTCCATGTGGGAAACTCATGCAAATGTTTCATTGAAATCAATTCGAGGTTGTTGTGTAAAAACTCTTGCAACTAGTGTTGGCTTGTGCTTCTTCACTTTTCCTTTTGCATCTTTGTTTTCAACTACATCTACCAATTTCCATGTCTAATTGTTCTTTATTCTTTTGAATTCTTCATCCATGTGTTGTGCCCATACATCATCTTTGACAACTTCTTCAAACATTAATGG
Organism: Picea mariana; assembly: GCA_032191745.1. NCBI lineage: Eukaryota > Viridiplantae > Streptophyta > Pinopsida > Pinales > Pinaceae > Picea > Picea mariana. The sequence goes on from JASDQU010585420.1 coordinate 53,865, forward strand.
ATCATCTATCTGTAAAAACATAGCAAAAACTGAAAATGAATTTGTTGTGTTATCATTATATATGTCGCGTAGACTTATTTTATTTCTTGGTAAGAACTTGCTAATGTTGGATCTGGAGATGTAGAACTACTTGTATTTCTTGTTGGAGTTTGTTGTGCTCTAGGTGTAGACTTCACAAGTATTGATCTCATTGGATTAGATATTGTTGGGATTTGCATCGCATTTGTAGAAGGAACTACGCACTGAATTGTACATGGTGTTTGAACCATTTCTTCTTTTGTGTCATCATTGTCCATTACATCAATAATTTTGACTCTCTTTGTTATGCTTCAATCCCATGATTTATCCTCCACGAACTGAACATCGTGGCTCATTATAACTTTTCTTGTGACAATGTCATACATCTTGGATTCTTTTGTATCTTCAGAATACTCAACAAATATACATTTCTGTCCTTTTATGTCCAACTTTTTGCTCAAATCATCTGGAACATGTGTGTATGGGACGCAACCAAACACTTTTAAGTCCGCCACATTATGCTTCATACCTATCGAGGCTTCATGAGGAACTTTTTTTCTGACACTCTTTGTCCGACATCTGTTCAAGATGTATATTGCAGTTGATACAACCTCAGCCCAATATTCATTTGGTAAATGTTTGACTTCCAACATACTACGTGTCGTTTCCATGACAATTCATTTTTTTCTTTCTGCGACACCATTCTGATGTGGTGTATACCGCACAGTAAATTGCTTGTAGATGCCATGAACTTTACAAAAGTTCTGAAATTCTCTTGAAATATATTTTCCTCCTCTTTCAGTTCTTAGACAGCTAATGTAATAACCACTTTGCTTCTCCACAAGTGATTTAAACTGCTAAAGACAACCCAATCCATCATATTTATGTTTTAGGAAATAAATCCACGTTTTTCTTGAGAAATCATTAATAAATGTTAGAAAATATATGATGGTGTTTGCCTTGATCCACAAATATCTGAATGTGCTATTTCTAGTGGAAAATTTTCTCTATATGACTTTCCAACTGGAAATAATTCTCTATGATGCTTTCCAAAAATAAAGGCTTCACATATTCTTTCTAGTTTTTCAATCAATGACAAACCTTTTATCATATCTATTGTATGTAAAAACTTCAGACCTCCAAATTTCAAATGTCCAAATATGAAATCACATAGCCAAGAACCATTCTATACTTCAAATTGGAATGTTGCATGCATTTTTGCGCCACTTTCTCCTTTCTTGATATTGTGCGCACTATTTTTTTTTTGGAACTGCGCACAGTTTCTGTTATAAATGGAGTGTCTAACTGCACATCTTCTTCTTTACCAATGAATTGCGTTGCATTTTTCTTCTTGGATGGATTTAATGTGAATGGGAACATTTTGTTACTTGTCATATGGATTCTTGCAAGAAGTTGATTACTTGGATATTTTTCCATGATCACACAATGATTATATTCCATATAGATTATGTATCATTTCTGTAACAACTGTCATGTTCTCATCAAATTATACTTTAGACCACAAACATTATATACATCGGGCATTAAAAAAATTCTCCTTGTTTGGTTAAAATGTTTATACTTCCTTTGCCTAAGACAATGACTTGGATATTTGTTCCAAGTGTAACTTTTGTTTGGACTGACTTATCCAAACTAGAAAACAACTCTATGTTTCTTGTAATGTGATTACTACAACATGAATCTAAATACCATATGTCACATGGACTTTCTTGAGCAACCTTGCATTCAATTGGTGAGACTATAGGAATTTCCTTGGCACATGCCATAAACATAGGACTAAAGTGACTATTTGCGTTGTTTGACTGATCTTGTCCTTGCCTATTCTAATTATACTGTCTCTTTTTACACTCATATGCATAGTGTCCATGCTTTTTATAGTAATGGCACTAAATATCTGATTTATCAGTTCTCTAACCACTTGGCTCACTCGTATTTGGGTTTTATCCTCTTCCACTAATGTTTCTAGGACTACTACTACGTCCACCTCTAACATAACTTATTCATCTTCCACTAGAGTTAGTTCTCCCCCTTCCTCTTCCACGACTTATAGATGACTGCACATAAAATGCATTCTCTAATGGAATATTTGACCTATTCATGCATGGCTTGAGGTATGTAAAACATTGTCTTTCCATCCTTCCTCCTTTGATCTTTCAAGGAATCCTTCTCAGCTTGTGTGAGGGAATTATACACTGCCTGATCTACTTGTTCCACATATCCATTCTCAACTATGTCCCATACATCTTGACCCTGAAATAACACCTTCATGGTCAAGGACCATAACTCATAATTTTTTTCTGTAAAGGTTGGAGGTTGCAGGCTTGAGATAGAATGCATATTTTATCTTTATGACAGAGTTGTTTCTATTGAAACTTACTTTCATAAACCTTTCTCTAATAAAACCTTCTCTGATACCAAATCTCGAATCTATAGCACGCAAACAAACTATGCATAGCGTAGTTACAAATACTGCACGCCACAACACTTCGTGACTGAACTCTCAGGAATTATTGCGCAGTGCACAGACTGCACGATTTACTGTGTGCTGAGATAAAACACTTAATTAATGATTTCGTGACACAGAAAAAACATAGTTCTATACTTAGCATATAAACTCAGAAATACAACAGAACTTGTCAACACACAAAATAGTTGATATTAATAGCTTCAGCATTGCACACTAATACAAAATACAATATTGAGTTGAGCTTCGACTCCAATGACTTCTTGGGATTCTGCAACTTACAACCACATACACAGAGCTTGTGTTCTCAAAATTCTTAGACTACCTTCAGTTGTTTTTGCTTCTCTTCATTTTGTGTATATCTCTTTCCTTTATCGACTAACTAAAGACTCAGACATATATAGATAAGACTAAGACTTCCTATAGAAATAAAAATTGACTCAACAATTAATACAACAATAAATTTGAGTGATCTCTATCTACTTAATTGGACTCAAGAAAGATAAGTATCGTCTTCATTAAATAACTCCCCTGCTTGCCCACTAACAAAAAACCGAGTTTCAGTAAACTTGCAAATTTATATTTGTAGACTAACTGATAGACTGACTAACTCATAACATAGATGGGCTTCTGACATAAACTTCATATAATTTATTAAACAACAAAATCCATAGAACCGATTGCAAACACGTGGTCGATTAGGGTCTTCGCAAAGTCGAGGATTTCCCCATAATCTTGTGTGATAGCATTGGCAGGAGTTTGTTTTACTCTCGCCTCGAGAGAATAAGCTTTGTCGTTGAATTGTCTAATCTTGTGGCCGACGGAAAACAAAACATCACGAGAGAAGCCATGAATATTGAAATTTGTCCAGTCGACAAGTTATTCAAATCACGACTATGTTATCGAAATGTCCTGGAGAAGAGTTGGTAATCAAAATCTAGGGCGAAAGATTCCACCCATAACTTATCTTCTGTACTTGTTGTAGAGTATATGAATGTATTGAACAACATATGCATAAAATGCTGAAGAAATGGTGATTTTGTGCCCAATTGGGGTTTATTTATTATCCATCATGGGCAATGGGCAAGCTGTGAATTCTGTCGGTCGGCCATGTATGCTTCGACCATGTTTCTGGAGATTTCATCTAAATTCGTCTTATATTAATCTTGCCTTCTTAAACATTTCTATTTTAAATTTATTAGTCTTATATTAATCTTCCATCCTAGAAGATTTTTGTTTCGAAATTGAGTATGTAGTTTGAGGGAAGGCCTCCTGCAAATTGCTTCCGTATAATATAGAAATAATGTGTGTTCCTTTCTTTCATATCCCCAATGCTTCTTCAACTCTAACGACCATTCCTATGCAAAGAAAAGTCAAATATGCCTTGCTGAGCTATTTTTATTTCTTAGGTACTCTTATGTAGAGTGACTGCATCATATGACTCGATGTATGCATCTAGGTCTTAGTTGCTTAATAGATATATTAAATGGATGGGTGTATAGTTTTCACTTACGCCTTCACTTACGCCTTCATTAATGCATGCCCTCTCCAAATGTCTTTGTAGGACGCTCTTAGATGAAAAAAAAGAAACTTAGAAGTGCAGATGAGATCTTTTCTTAGTGCTCAAAATCTCAAAGCTCACAACACTGGGCAGCACAGTTACAAATATTGAACTCTCGGGACCTAGTGTGCTAATATAAAACACTTAATGAATGATTTCGTGACATAGAAAAAACACAGTGCTATGCTTAGCATACGGCGCACTGAGATAAAACACTTAATGAATGATTCTGTGGCACAAAAATAACACAATGCTATACTTAGCATATAAACTTAGAAATACAACAGAACTTGTCAACACACAAAATACTTGATATTAATGGTGTTGTGAGCTAATACAAAATTACAATACTGAGTCGAGCTTCGGCTCTAGTGACTTCTTGGACTTCTGCAACTTACAACCACACACACAACTTGTGCTCTCATTTCTTAGCCTACCTTCAGTTATTGCTGCTTCTGTGAATTTTGTGTCTATCTCTCGTCTAACTAAACACTCAAACATATATAGATAAGAATGAGACTTCATGTAGAAATAAAAATTGACTCTACAATTAATACAACAATAAATTCGATTGACTTCTATCTACTTACTTGGACTCAAGAAAGATAAAGATTAGTTTCATTAAACAACTCCCATGCTTGCCTACAATTAATACAACAATAAATTCAACTGACTTTTATCTACTTACTTAGACTCAAGAAAGATAAAGACCGGTTTCATTAAATAACTCCCCTGCTTGCCAAGATCTTTTGACTGGTGAACTGCAATCCCCAAAAAAATATCATAATCCCTAAATCAATCATTTCAAATTCATCCTTCATGACTGACTTAAATTCTTCTATGCCAAATCACTTGTAAAAATCAAATCATCCACATATACACAAATAATTAACATATTACCTTCTTGATGTTCTTTGATGTACAATGTTGGTTCACATTCACTTCTTTGAAATACATTCTATGTGAGGTAGGAATCTATGTGACTGTACCAATCTCTGGGAGCTTTCTCTATCCATATAATGTCTTCTTTAATATGTATACTTGGTCTTCTTTCCCTGGAGCCTCATAGTCTTGTGGTTGTTCCATATACACTTATTCTTCTAAATTTCCATTCAAAAAAAAAAAAGACTTTACATGCATTTGATAAAATGCCATTTGTTCTATGCAACAATGGATAACATAGTTATGACTGTGTTCATGTGGGAAACTGGTGCAAATGTTTCATCCAAATCAATTCCAGGTTGTTGTGTAAAACCTCTTGCATCTAGTCTTTCCTTGTGCTTTTGCACATTTCCTTCCGCATCTTTGTCTTCAGCTACATCTACCAATTTCCATGACTAATTGTTGTTTATTCTTTTGATTTCTTCATCCATGGCTTGTGCCCATACATCATCTTTGACATCTTCTTCAAATGTTAATGGATCTTCTATCTGTAAAAAAAATAGCAAAAACTGAAAATGAATTTGTTGTGTCATCATTATAGATGTCGCACAAACTTATTTTCATTCTTGGTAAAAACTTTCTAATTTTGGATTTGGAGATGTAGAACTACTTGGACTGCTTGTTGGATTTTGTTGCGCTGTAGGTGTAGACTACACACATATTGATCTTACTAGAGTAGATTGTTGTTGAATTTGCATCGCATTTGTAGAAGGAACTGCGCACTGAATTGTACATGGTGTTTGAACCATTTCTTCTTCTCTGTCATCATGCTCCAGTGCATCAAATTTGGACTGTCTTTGTTATGCTTCAATCCCATGATTCATTCTCCACGAACTAAACATCGCGGCTGATTATAACTTTTCTTGCGACATTGTCATACATCTTGTATCCCTTGGATCTTCAGAATACCAAACAAATATACATTTCTATCATTTTATGTCTAGCTTCTTCCTCAGATCATCTAGAACATGTGCGTATGCGACACAGCCAAACACTTTTAAGTGTGCCATATTATGATTCATACTTGTTCAGACTTCTTGAGGAACTTTGTTTCTCACACTCTTTGTCCGACATCTATTCAAGATGTACACTGCAGTTGATACAACCTCAACCCAATATTCAATTGATAATTGTTTGACTTCCAACATACTACATTCCATTTCCATTATGGTTCGATTTTTTCTTTCCGCTAGACCATTCTGATGTAGTGTATAGGGCAGAGTAAATTTCTTGTAGATGCCATGAAATTTAAAAAAGTTCTGAAATTATCTTGACATATATTTTCCTCCTCTATCGGTTCTTAGACAGTTGATGTAATAACCACTCTGCTTCTCCACAAGTGATTTAAACTACTAAAAATAACCCAATGCATCAGATTTATGTTTTAGAAAATAAATCCATGTTTTTTTTGAGAAAGCATCAATAAATGTTAGAAAATATGTACTTCCTCCTATAGATGGTGTTTGCATTGATCCACAAATATATGAATTTACTATTTGAAGTGGAGATTTTTCTCTATATGAATTTCCAACTAGAAATGATTCTCTATACTGCTTTCCAAAAAAAAGGCTTCACAGATTCTTTCTAGTTTTTTAATCAATGAAAAACCTTTTAACATATCCTTTGTATGTAACAACTTCATACCTCTAAAGTTCAAATGTTCAAATATGAAATCCCATAGCCAAGAATCATCGTATACTTCAGATTGGAATGTTGCTTGCATTTCTGCGCCACTTTCTCCTTTCTTGATATTGCGCACACTATTTTTTTATTGGAGCTCCGCACACTTTCTATTGTATTTTTCTTCTTGGATGGCTTTAAAGTGAATGGGAACATTTTGTTACTTGTCATCTGGATTCTTGCAATACGTTGATTGCTTGGATATATGTCCATGATGACACGGTGATTATCTTCCATATAGATTATGTATCATTTATGTAACAACGATCAAGTTCTCATCAAATTATACTTTAGACCAGAAACATAATATACATCGGGCATAACTTTTTGTTCTCCTTGTTTATTTAAAATTTTTATACTACCTTTGCCTAAGACAATGACTTGGATATTTGTTCCAAGTGTAACTTTTGTTTGGACTGACTTATCCAAACTAAAAAACAACTCTATGTTTCCTGTCATGTGATTACTACAACATGAATCTAAATACCATATGTCACATGGACATTGTTTAGCAACATTGCATTCAACTGGTGAGACTATAGGAATTTCCTAGGCACGTGGCATAAGCATAGGACTAAAGGGACTATTTGCATTGTTTGACTGATCTCATCCTCTCTTATTCTAATTATACTATCTCTTTCTTCACTCATATGCATAGTGTCCATACTTTTTATAGTAATGGCACCGAATCCTTGATTTATCAGTTCTCTGACCACATGGCTCACTGGTATTTGGGTTTTTTCCTCTTCCACTAGTGTTTCCAGGACTACTAATGCGTCCACCTCTAACATAACTTCTTCATCTTCCTCTTGAGTTAGTTCTCCCCCTTCCTCTTCCGCGACTTATACATGACTACACATAAAATGCATTATCTAATGACATATTTGACCTATTCAATCTGTGTTCATGATTAATGAGGGAAGCTTGCAGTTCATCTAGGCTGCACTGAATCAGGTCTTTGTTCTCTTCTAAAGTCACAACAAGGGTATCAAATTTAGGAGGAAGACTCCTATGTACCTTCTCAACAACAATTATATCCTCTATGGTTTCTCCATGTGACTTAATTTGATTTACCATGTCAACAACATGGGTGTAAAATGAATCTACTAAATCTGTATATTTCATTAACAGAGTTTCAAAATCTCTTCTAAGAATTTGTAATTTTGAAGTCTTGACTTTGTCCATACCTTGATAAGAAGTTTGTAATATGTCCCATGCTTCCTTGGCTTGCTTTGTTGATGCAACTCTTGGGAGTATGCTCTCATGCATGGCTTTATGTATGTAAAACATTGTCTTTCCATCCTTTTTCCTTTGATCTTTCAAGGCATTCTTCTTATCTTGTGTGAGGGCATTATACACTTCCTGGTATATTGGTTCCACATATCCATTTTTGACTATCTCCCATACATATTGACTCTGAAATAATGCCTTCATGGTCAAGGACCATAACTGATAGTTTTTTCTTGTAAAGTTTGGAGGTTGCAGACTTGAGGTAGAATCCATATTTTCTCTTTATGATAGAGTTGCTACTCTTGAAACTTACTTTGATAAACCTTCCTCTGATAAAACCTGCTCTGATACCAAATCTCGGATCTATAGCGTGCAGACAAACTATGTGTAGCGTAGTTACAAATACTGCATGCCACAACACTTTGTGACTGAACTCTCAGGACTTACTGCGTAGTGCACAGATTGCACGATTTACTTCGCGCTGAGATAAAACACTTAATTAACGATTTCTTGACACATAAACAACATAGTTCTATACTTAACATATAAACTTAGAAATACAATAGAACTTGTCAACACAAAAAATACTTGATATTAATAACTTCAGCGTTGCACACTAATAAAAAAATACAATACTGAGTTGAGCTTCAGCTCCAATGACTTTTTGGGTTTCTGCAACTTACAACCACATACATAGAGCTTGTCTTCTCAAAATTCTTAGACTGGCTTCAACTGTTGTTGCTTCTCTGCATTTTGTGTCTTTCTCTTTGCTTTATCGACTAACTAAAGACTCAGACATATATAGATAAGACTAAGACTTCTTGTAGAAATAAAAATCGACTCAACAATTAATACAACAAATTCGAGTGATCTCTATCTGCTTAATTGGACTCAAGAAAGATAAAGATCATTTTCATTAAATAACTCCCCTTCCCAAAACTAAGTTTGAGTAAACTTGCGAATTTATATTTACAGACTGACTAACAGACTAACTAACTCAATGATACACAAATTGGCGAAAATGTAAAGCTGACAGACTTGTAATTACTATTTCCAACACAAAAGGTATTTATGGGAATGACCAACCATCTAGTTCATAAACTAAAGAGAGCGGAGTCGAGCAACCAATAGTTAGCTTTGGTTTAGTTACGTTTGATTGGGCCATTCGAATCACCGCGTAGGACAGACAGAGAATCAGAGGGTCGGTTCCATCCCCACTTGCCCTTCTTTCTCGGGTGAGCGACTCGTAGCTCCCTCTTCTCCCTCCCGTTATCCCTTATCCCCACTATTAGGACCTAAAAAAACTTTTGGCGCTTTAGAGAGAAGGGGTTCTTCATCAATTTTATAAATAAGTATGAGAAAAATTTGGATATAGTCATCCAAAAGAAATTAATACTTACAAATTTAAGTAAAATAAAATATATGGAAACATGCAAACCGTCATCTAATTTTTGTTAGATAATCATTCTCATAAAATATAAAATAAAATAAATGAAAGCATCCAACTAGTTTTGATTTAAATCGAGGTTAAATCGAGGTCAAACTCCAGGCGTCCCCCATTAGTTGGACATCAAATTCGAGGCATCCCCGACTCGAAATACGCACGGGAAAAGCAAATAGTCATAAAGACGTATGGGCTTTAGACGTCATATAATTTATGAAACAGCGAAACTGAACAATAGATTGCCAACACGTGTTTCATCAGGTTCTTCCCAAACT
>JASDQU010585420.1:64243-74757 GCA_032191745.1 Picea mariana
CCCATAATACCATTCCTTTTCCAAAATAAAATCTGTACCCAGAGGTATTTTTTCTTTCATCTATGTTGCCTCCACAATCACTGTCAATGTATTCAATAGGTTTGAAATCTTATAAAGTAGAATACTTAATGCCAAAATCTTTTGTTCCATTCACATATCTCAAAATTCTCTTTTCTGCCTTCAAATGTGATTCTTTTGGAGTTTCCATGAACCTTGAAATTTAACTCACCCCATATATAATATCAGGTCTTGTCGCTATCACATACATAAGACTTCCTACAAGTATTTTAAATAGTTTCGGATCCACCTTGGACTCTTCATCTTCATTGATTAACTTCAATCTTATTATGACAGGTGTTGGGGGGCTGCTTAGGAATTTATCATCTTAAATCTTTTCAATATTCCATATGCATACTTAGATTGTGAGATAAATATACCATCTTTCAAGTGGTGAACTTCAATCCCCAAAACAATATCTCGTAAGCCCTAAATCAATCATTTCAAATTCATCCTTCATGATTGACTTAAATTCTTTTATGCCAAAATCACCTGTAAAAATCAAATCATCCACATATAACCAAATAATTAACATATTACCTTGTTAATTTTCTTTGATGTATAGTGTTGGCTCACATTCACTTCTCTGAAATCCATTATGTGTGAGGTAGGAATCTATGTGACTGTACGAGGCTCTGGCAGCTTTCTCTAATCCATGCAGTGTCTTCTTCAATCTGTATACTTTGTCTTCTTTCCCTGGAGCCTCATAGTCTCGTGGTTGTTCCACATACACTTATTCTTCTAAATGTCTATTAAAAAAAAATAAGACTTTTCAACCATTTGATAAATTGACCATTTGTCCTATGCAACAATGGCTAACACAATTATGACTATGTCCATGTGGGCAACTCATGCAAATGTTTCATTGAAATCAATTCGAGGTTGTTGTGTAAAACCTCTTGCAACTACTGTTGGCTTGTGCTTATTCACTTTTCCTTTTGCATCTTTGTTTTCAGCTACATCTACCAATTTCCATGTCTAATTGTTCTTTATTCTTTTGAATTCTTCATCCATGTGTTGTGCCCATACATCATCTTTGACAACTTCTTCAAACATTAATGGATCATCTATCTGTAAAAACATAGAAAAAACTAAAAATGAATTTGTTGTGTTATCATTATATATGTCGCGCAGACTTATTTTATTTCTTGGTAAGAACTTGCTAATGTTGGATCTGGAAATGTAGAACTACTTGGACTGCTTGTTGGAGTTTGTTGTGCTCTAGGTGTAGACTGCACAAGTATTGATCTTATTGGATTAGATTGTGTTGGGATTTGCATCGCATTTGTAGAAGGAACTATGCACTGAATTGTACATGTTGTTTGAACCATTTCTTCTTCTGTGTCATCATTCTCCATTACATCAATAATTTTGAATCTCTTTGTTATGCTTCAATCCCATGATTTATTCTCCACAAACTGAACATCGCGGCTCATTATAACTTTGCTTGCGACAGTGTCATACATCTTGGATTCTTTTGTATCTTCAGAATACCCAACAAATATACATTTCTATCATTTTATGTCCAGCTTTTTGCTCAACTCATCTGGAACATGTGTGTATGGGACACAACCAAACACTTTTAAGTGCGCCACATTATGCTTCATACATATCGAGGCTTCTTGAGGAACTTTTTTCTCACACTCTTTGTCCGACATCTGTTCAAGATGTATATTGCAGTTGATACAACCTCAGCCCAATATTCATTTGATACATGTTTGACTTCCAACATACTACGTGTCGTTTCCATGACGATTCATTTTTTCCTTTCCGCGTCACCATTCCGATGTGGTGTATACCAAACAGTAAATTGCTTATAGATGCCATGAACTTTACAAAAGTTCTAAAATTCTCTTGAAATATATTTTCCTCCTCTGTCAGTTCTTAGACACTTAATGTAATAACCACTTTTCTTCTCCACAAGTGATTTAAACTGCTGAAGACAACCCAATCCATCATATTTATGTTTTAGGAAATAAATCCACATTTTTCTTGAGAAATCATTAATAAATGTTAGAAAATATCTGATGGTGTTTGCATTGATCCACAAATATCTGAATGTGTTATTTCTAGTGGAAATTTTTCTCTATATGACTTTCCAACTGGAAATGATTCTCTATGCTGCTTTCCAAAAATAAAGGCTTCACATATTCTTTCTAGTTTTTCAATCAATGACAAAACTTTTATCATATCTGTTGTATGTAAAAAATTCAGACCTCCAAAGTTCAAATGTCCAAATATGAAATCACATAGCCAAGAACCATTATATACTTTAGATTGGAATGTTGCGTGCATTTTTGCGCCACTTTCTCCTTTCTTGATATTGTGCGCACTATTTTTTTATTAGAACTGCGCACGGTTTCTGTTGTAAATGGAGTGTCTAACTGCCCATCTTCTTCTTTACCAATGAATTGTGTTGTATTTTTCTTCTTGGATGGATTTAATGTGAATGGGAAAATTTTGTTACTTGTCATCTGGATTCTTGCAAGAAGTTGATTACCTGGATATTTTTTCATGATCACACAATGATTATATTCCATATAGATTATGTATCATTTCTATAACAACTGTCATGTTCTCATCAAATTATACTTTAGACCACAAACATAATATACATCGGGCATACAAAAAAATTCTCCTTGTTTGGTTAAAATGTTTATACTTCCTTTGCCTAAGACAATGACTTGGATATTTGTTCCAAGTGTAACTTTTGTTTGGACTGACTTATCCAAACTAGAAAACAACTCTATGTTTCTTGTAATGTGATTACTACAACATGATTCTAAATACCATATGTCACATGGACTTTCTTGAGCAACCTTGCATTCAATTGGTGAGACTATAGGAATTTCCTTGGCACATGCCATAAACATAGGACTAAAGGGACTATTTGCGTTGTTTGATTGATCTTGTCCTTGCCTATTCTAATTATACTGTCTCCTTTTACACTCATATCCATAGTGTCCATGCTTTTTACAGTAATGGCACTAAATATCTGATTTATCATTTCTCTAACCACTTGGCTCACTCGTATTTGGGTTTTGTCCTCTTCCACTAATGTTTCCATGACTACTACTGCATCCACCTCTAACATAACTTATTCATCTTCCACTAGAGTTAGTTCTCCCCCTTCCTCTTCCACGACTTATAGATGACTTCACATAAAATGCATTCTCTAATGGCATATTTGACCTATTCATGCATGGATTGATGCATGTAAAACATTGTCTTTCCATCCTTCCTCCTTTGATCTTTCAAGGAATCCTTCTCAGCTTGTGTGAGGGAATTATACACTGCCTGATCTACTTGTTCCACATATCCATTCTCAACTATCTCCCATACATCTTGACCCTGAAATAACACCTTCATGGTCAAGGACCATAACTCATAATTTTTTTCTGTAAAGGTTGGAGGTTGCAGACTTGAGATAAAATGCATATTTTCTCTTTATGACAGATTTGTTTCTCTTGAAACTTACTTTCATAAACCTTTCTCTAATAAAACCTTCTCTGATACCAAATATCGAATCTATAGCGCGCAAACCAACTATGCGTAGCGTATTTACAAATACTGCGCGCCACAACACTTCGTGACTGAACTCTCAGGAATTAATGCGCAGTGCACAGACTGCATGATTTACTGTGTGCTGAGATAAAACACTTAATTAACGATTTCATGACACAGAAAAAACATAGCTCTATACTTAGCATATAAACTCAGAAATACAACAGAACTTGTCAACACACAAAATAGTTGATATTAATAACTTCAGCATTGCACACTAATACAAAAATATAATATTGAGTTGAGCTTTGACTCCAATGACTTCTTGGGATTCTGCAACTTACAACCACATACACAGAGCTTGTGTTCTCAAAATTCTTAGACTACCTTCAGTTGTTGTTGCTTCTCTTCATTTTGTGTATATCTCTTTCCTTTATTGACTAACTAAAGAATCAGACATATATAGATAAGACTAAGACTTCCTATAGAAATAAAAATTGACTCAACAATTAATACAAAAATAAATTTGAGTGATCTCTATCTACTTAATTGGACTCAGGAAAGATAAGTATCGTCTTCATTAAATAACTCCGCTGCTTTCCCACTAACAAAAAACTGAGTTTGAGTAAACTTGCGAATTTATATTTGTAGACTAACTGATAGACTGATTAACTCATAACATAGATGGGCTTCTGACATAAACTTCATATAATTTATTAAACAACAAAATCCATAGAACCGATTGCAAAGACATGGTCGATTAGGGTCTTCGCAAAGTCGAGGATTTCCCCATAATCTTGTGTGATAGCATTGGCAGGAGTTCGTTTTACTCTCGCTTCGAGACAATAAGTTTTGTCATTGAATTGTCTAATCTTGTGGCCGACGGAAAACAAAACATCACGAGAGAAGCCATGAATATTGAAATTTGTCCAGTCGACAAGTTATTCAAATCACGACTACGTTATCGAAATGTCCTGGAGAAGAGTTGGTAATCGGAATCTAGGGCGAAATATTCCACCCATAACTTATCTTCTGTACTTGTTGTAGAGTATATGAATGTATTGAACAACAGATGCATAAAATGATGAAGAAATGGTGATGTTGTGCCCAATTGGGGTTTATTTATTATCCATCATGGGCAATGGGAAAGCTGTGAATTCTGTCGGTCGGCTATGTATGCTTCGACCATGTTTATGGAGATGTCATATAAATTCGTCTGATATTAATCTTGCCTGCTTAAAGATTTCGATTTTAAATTTATTAGTCTTATATTAATCTTCCATCTTACAAGATTTTGGTTTTGAAATTGAATATGCAGTTTGAGGGAAGGCCTCCTGCGAATTTCTTCGGTAGAATATAGCAATAATGTGTGTTCCTTTCTTTCATATCCCCAATGCTTCTTCAACTCTAACGACCATTCCTATGCAAAGAAAAGCCAAATATGCCTTGCTGAGCTATTTTTATTTCTTAGGTACTCTTATGTAGAGTGACTGCATCATATGACTCGATGTATGCATCTAGGTCTTAGTTGCTTAATAGATAGATTAAATGGATGGGTGTATAATTTTCACTTACGCCTTCACTTACGCCTTCATTAATGCATGCCCTCTCCAAATGTATTTGTAGGATGCTCTTAGATGAAAAAAAAAGAAACTTAGAAGTGCAGATGAGATCTTTTCTTAGTGCTCAAAATCTCAGAGCTCGCAACAATGGGCAATGCAGTTACAAATACTGAACTCTCGGGACCTAGTGTGCTGATATAAAACACTTAATGAATGATTTCGTGACATATAAAAAACACAGTGCTATGCTTAGCATACTCTGCACTGAGATAAAACACTTAATGAATGATTCTGTGACACAAAAACAACACAATGCTATACTTAGAATATAAACTTAGAAATACAACAGAACTTGTCAACACACAAAATACTTGATATTAATGGTGTTGCGAGCTAATACAAAAATACAATACTGAGTCGAGCTTCGGCTCTAGTGACTTCTTGGACTTCTGCAACTTACAACCACACACACAACTTGTGCTCTCATTTCTTAGACTACCTTCAGTTGTTGCTGCTTCTGTGCATTTTGTGTCTATCTCTCGTCTAACTAAACACTCAGACATATATAGATAAGAATGAGACTTCATGTAGAAATAAAAATTGACTCAACAATTAATACAACAATAAATTCGACTGACTTCTATCTACTTACTTAGACTCAAGAAAGATAAAGATTAGTTTCATTAAATAACTCCCATGCTTGCCTACAATTAATACAACAATAAATTCGACTGACTTTTATCTACTTACTTGGACTCAAGAAAGATAAAGACCGGTTTCATTAAATAACTCCCCTGCTTGCCAAGATGTTTCGACTGGTGAACTGCAATCCCCAAAAAAATCTCATAATCCATAAATCAATCATTTCAAATTCATCCTTCATGACTAAGTTAAATTCTTCTATGCCAAAATCACTTGTAAAAATCAAATCATTCACATATACACAAATAATTAACATACTACCTTCTTGATGTTCTTTGATGTACAATGTTGGTTCACATTCACTTCTCTGAAATCCATTCTATGTGAGGTAGGAATCTATGTGACTGTACCAAGCTCTGGGATCTTTCTCTATCCATATAATGTCTTCTTCAATATGTATACTTTGTCTTCTTTCCCTGGAGCCTCATAGTCTTGTGGTTGTTCCATATACACTTATTCTTCTAAATGTCCATTCAAAAAAAAAAAAGACTTTACATCCATTTGATAAAATGCCATTTTTTCTATGCAACAATGGTTAACACAATTATGACTCTGTCCATGTGGGAAACTGGTGCAAATGTTTCATCCAAATCAATTCCAGGTTGTTGTGCAAAACCTCTTGCATCTAGTCTTTCCTTGTGCTTTTGCACATTTCCTTCAGCATCTTTGTCTTCAGCTACATCTACCAATTTCCATGTCTAATTGTTGTTTATTCTTTTGATTTCTTCATCCATGCCTTGTGCCCATACATCATCTTTGACATCTTCTTCAAATGTTAATGGATCTTCTATCTGTAAAAAAATAGCAAAAACTGAAAATGAAATTGTTGTGTCATCATTATAGATGTCGCACAAAATTATTTTAATTCTTGGTAAAAACTTGCTAATTTTGGATCTGGAGATGTAGAACAACTTGGACTACTTGCTGGATTTTGATGCACTCTAGGTGTAGAATACACACATATCGATCTTACTGGAGTAGATTGTGGCTGAATTTGCATCGCATTTGTAGAAGGAACTGTGCACTTAATTGTACATGGTGTTTGAACCATTTCTTCTTCTGTGTCATCATGCTCCATTGCATCAATAATTTGGACTATCTTTGTTATGCTTCAATCCCATGATTCATTCTCCACGAACTGAACATCGCGGCTGATTATAACTTTTCTTGCGACACTGTCATACATCTTGTATCCTTTGGATCTTCAGAATACCAAACAAATATACATTTCTATCATTTTATGTCTAGCTTCTTCCTCAGATCATCTAGAACATGTGTGTATGCGATGCAACCAAACACTTTTAAGTGTGCCACATTATGATTCATACTTGTTCAGGCTTCTTGAGGAACTTTGTTTCTCACACTCTTTGTCTGACATCTGTTCAAGATGTACACTGCAGTTGATACAACCTCAACCCAATATTCAATTGATAATTGTTTGATTTCCAACATACTGCGTTCCATTTCCATGATGGTTCGATTTTTTCTTTCCGCTAGACCATTCTGATGTAGTGTATAGCGCAGAGTAAATTTCTTGTAGATGCCATGAAATTTAAAAAAGTTCTGAAATTATCTTGACATATATTTTCCTCCTCTATCAGTTCTTAGACACTTGATGTAATAACCACTCTACTTCTCCACCAGTGATTTAAACTACTGAAACAACCCAATGCATCAGATTTATGTTTTAGAAAATAAATCCATGTTTTTTTTCAGAAATCATCAATAAATGTTAGAAAATATGTACTTCCTCCTATAGATGGTGTTTGCATTGATCCACAAATATATGAATGTACTATTTGAAGTGGAGCTTTTTCTCTATATGAATTTCCAACTAGAAATGATTCTCTATACTGCTTTCCAAAAAAATGGCTTCACAGATTCTTTCTGGTTTTTTAATCAATGAAAAACCTTTTAACATATCCTTTGTATGTAACAACTTCATACCTCTAAAGTTCAAATGTTCAAATATGAAATCCCATAGCCAAGAATCATCGTATACTTCAGGTTGGAATGTTGCTTGCATTTCTGCGCCACTTTCTCCTTTCTTGATATTGCGCACACTATTTTTTTATTGGAGCTCCGCACACTTTCTGTTGTATTTTTCTTCTTGGATGGCTTTAAAGTGAATGGGAACATTTTGTTACTTGTCATTTGGATTCTTGCAATACGCTGATTGCTTGGATATATGTCCATGATGACACGGTGATTATCTTCCATATAGATTATGTATCATTTCTGTAACCACGATCATGTTCTCATCAAATTATCCTTTAGACCAGAAACATAATATACATCGGGCATAACTTTTTGTTCTCCTTGTTTAGTTAAAATTTTTATACTGCCTTTGCCTAAGACAATGACTTGGATATTTGTTCCAAGTGTAACTTTTGTTTGGACTGACTTATCCAAACTAAAAAACAACTCTATGTTTCCTGTCATGTGATTACTACAACATGAATGTAAATACCATATGTCACATGGACATTCTTTAGCAACATTGCATTCAACTGGTGAGACTATAGGAATTTCCGAGGCACGTGCCATAAGCATAGGACTAAAGGGACTATTTGCATTGTCTGACTGATCTCATCCTCTTTTATTCTAAGTATACTATCTCTTTCTTCACTCATATGCATAGTGTCCATACTTTTTATAGTAATGGCACCGAATCTTTGATTTATCAGTTCTCTGACCACATGGCTCACTGGTATTTGGGTTTTTTCCTCTTCCACCAGTGTTTCCAGGACTACTACTGTGTCCACCTCTAACATAACTTCTTCATCTTCCTCTTGAGTTAGTTCTCCCCCTTCCTCTTCCGTGACTTATAGATGACTACACATAAAATGCATTATCTAATGACATATTTGACCTATTCAATCTGTGTTCATGATTAATAAGGGAAGCTTGTAGTTCATCTAGGTTGCACTGAATCAGATCTTTGTTCTCTTCTAAAGTCACAACAAGAGTATCAAATTTAGGAGGAAGACTCCTAAGTACCTTGTCAACAACATTTATATCCTCTATGGTTTCTCCATGAGACTTAATTTGATTTAGCATGTCAACAACATGGGTGTAAAATGAATCTACTAAATCTGTATCTTTCATTAACAGAGTTTTAAAATCTCTTCTAAGAATTTGTAATTTTGAAGTCTTGACATTGTCCATACCTTGATAAGAAGTTTGTAATATGTCCCATGCTTCCTTGGCTTTCTTTGTTGATGCAACTCTTGAGAGTATTCTCTCATGCATGGCTTCATGTATGTAAAACATTGTCTTTCCATCCTTCTTCCTTTGATCTTTCAAGGCATCCTTCTCAGCTTGTGTGAGGGCATTATACGGTTCCTGGTATATTGGTTCCACATATCCATTTTCGAATATCTCCCATACATATTGACTCTGAAATAACGCCTTCATGGTCAAGGACCATAACTGATAGTTTTTTCCTATAAAGGTTGGAGGTTGAAGACTTGAGGTAGAATCCATATTTTCTCTTTATGACAGAGTCGCTACTCTTGAAACTTACTTTGATAAACCTTCCTCTGATAAAACCTACTCTGATACCAAATCTCGAATCTATAGCGTGCAGACAAACTATGTGTAGCGTAGTTACAAATACTGCGCGCCACAACACTTTGTGACTGAACTCTCAGGACTTATTGCGTAGTGCACAGATTGCACGATTTACTGCGCGCTGAGATAAAACACTTAATTAACGATTTCGTGACACATAAACAACATAGTTCTATACTTAACATATAAACTCAGAAATACGATAGAACTTGTCAACATAAAAAATACTTGATATTAATAACTTCAGTGCTGCACACTAATAAAAAAATACAATACTGAGTTGAACTTCAGCTCCAATGACTTTTTGGGTTTCTGCAACTTAAAACCACACACATAGAGCTTGTCTTCTCAAAATTCTTAGACTGCCTTCAACTGTTGTTGCTTCTCTGCATTTTGTGTCTTTCTCTTTGCTTTATCGACTAACTAAAGACTCAGACATATATAGATAAGACTAAGACTTCTTGTAGAAATAAAAATCGACTCAACAATTAATACAACAACAAATTTGAGTGATCTCTATCTACTTAATTGGACTCAAGAAAGATAAAGATCCTCTTCATTAAATAACTCCCCTTCCCACTAACAAAAATCTGAGTTTGAGTAAACTTGAGAATTTATATTTGCAGACTGACTGACTGACTGACTAACTCAGTGATACACAAATCAACGGAGATGTAAAGCTCACAGACTTGTAATTACTATTTCCAACACAAAAGGTATTTATGGAAATGACCAACCATCTAGTTCATAAGAGAGCGAAGTCGAGCAACCAATAGTTAGCTTTGGTTTAGTTACGTTTGATTGGGCCATTCGAATCACCGCGTAGGACAGACAGAGAATAGAGGGTCGGTTCCATCCCCACATGCCCTTCTTTCTCGGGTGAGCGACTCGTAGCTCCCTCTTCTCCCTCCCGTTATCCCTTATCCCCACTATTAGGACCTAAAAAAACTTTTGGCGCTTTAGAGAGAAGGGGTTCTTCATCAATTTCATAAATAAGTATGAGAAAAATTTGGATATAGTCATCCAAAAGAAATTAATACTTACTAATTTAAGTAAAATAAAATATATGGAAACATGCAAACCGTCATCTAATTTTGTTAGATAATCATTCGCATA
>JASDQU010585420.1:102562-116870 GCA_032191745.1 Picea mariana
TGTGGATAGGATGACGGTTCTTAATAAAAGGCATATTTTTTTATTTTCAACGAGAATACGAAAATAAGGGTAAAAATGAATGAAGTGATGGAACTAAGGGATTTAGATAAGAATTAAGGCTAGGTATAAGCTTGGGATATTTGTCAACTTTTGACTCATGGAGTACATGACTGTTTTGGATGATCCATTGGGTGAAGGATTTAGGTGATGGGAGCTTGACGGAGCTAGTAAAAAAGTTAGAAAATCTGAGTGGAAAAATAACACAAGGACAAGATGCTTTGGAAAAATAAAATGCAAATCAGCAGGTGATAACACCATCAACTTCCTATATTGGGAGTTGGAAAAAATGGTTTTGAGTAGACCTATTTTCACCCCGATGTGCCTCTGGTGTCACCATGCGCCCATGGATGAAACCAGAATGGTTTCCCCATCCCGCCTTCGAATAAGTATCTTTTGCGCTGCTTCATTCTCTGATATGTTCCTTAGTCATTGATTCGGTCTTCTTAAAGATCGACGGTCCGTCGAGTTATACCTTTTGTGCCTCTGCTACATTTGTCTATATGCCACTGGATATAGCCCGACCCCACAAACTATCATACTTCCACAGTGATATATCATTTCGATAAATTTCTGAAATTTGGATCCTGATATGAAAATTGTTATGGTGATAACATTGGCTCCAACTAGGGATGTTATCCTCTCTATGAGGTAGCAAAGAACTTGTATACCTGGTGCCTGATCCATTGGGATGCTCCCAAAACATGTGTGTGTACCCTGCTCCGTCATGTCACAAGTGTCTGCTGGAAACCAAACTCTGCACACTGCTCTCAACTGGATACTGAACACTGAATACACTACTAAAATCTAACTGTACATACTACTGGAAGTCCAAACTGAAAAATTCTTGACCAACAAGATTATTCACACACTCCTACCTACTCTAAAAATGCTGAAACAAATGCTCAATCAAGTGATGCTAAAGTGCCAATGCAGCCAATCAAGAAATTGGCTTCCCAATTTTTCTCCACTCACATCTTTCTTAAGAAGGCAGACGAATGTAAAATATGGCAGCTGAAAACAAAATTTGAATCCAAAACCTGAGCTTATGAATGAAACAAACTCCTCATTCACTAAAGACTGTAATAGGATGGCCACGGGATCTCGAAAACCATTAAAAAACATTTCTTCTTGATGAACAAAAACATAAATACAAGACTCTTTCGTAAGTGTTTGTTGTTCTTTCTCTATTTCTTCTGCTTTGAGAACATTTTCAAATGAAATGGCAGCAATAGGTTTGTCTACTTCTCCATGCATCACAAAAAAAACATTCATACATTCTTGAACATCTTCAAATATGACAGCCATATTATGTGCATCAAGGCTATCCTCTTGTTCATCAAACAATTCGGATTTGGTTTCATTAAACTTCTGGAAAATTGTTTAAGGACTATCATTTTGACTTTCAAATGAATGAATGGAAATAAGTTCCTGCTCATAATATTCTTGCAAATGTGAAAAGCTAAAAACATGCACTATTTCACAGTCTGGAGTTCCCATGGATGCATTTTCAAAATCATGATTTTCCAATGAATCAAATAAAACCACTGCCTCTTTATTATCTTTCTGTATTTTTGATTGGAAAGTGGCATACACTGTTTTGTTTCTTTCCTGAAACTCTATGTCATTTGTTTGTTGATTGCTTGAAGTTTCCATAGATGCAGTTTCAGAATCCTCATCCATGTCTAGGCCACTTAGAATTTGATCAACCACATCATTCATATGGGAAGAAAGACAACCTTGAAACACTTTGTCTTGCTGAAAATCTTGTTGAATATATTCATCAAGTTCAAGAGAAGGAAAATGACTTTTAGCAACAATTTCTTGATCAGGTTCATCTTCAACCAAAGGAGGGGCTACTATTTGTTGTTGGGCTGGATATTCATAAAGGGCTTCTATGATTTCATCATTCATACACTCTTCATCACCAAAAACATTTTTAAGGTACTTAATGAAATGTTCACAAAACTCACAACAATCTTCAAACACCAAGGATGAAGAATTAGATTCTCCATAATGCTTAAAGAATGTTATATGGAAATCTTTGAAAGAGTATAAGTTGCCTGGTTTTAAACCTTCATACCATAATTTTTCTTTCCCCTCTAAAGTAGCCATAAACATTTTCATCAAACAATCCTCATGAAATTCAAGCCCCAATTTACATATGTGCATGTGAAATCTAATCAAGTGCGAGGCAACATCATTTCCTTTCCCATCTTCGAATTTAGGAAAATATTTTTGCCAATTTATATGAGGAATACGATTTGGAAATCCAGGAATATGAGATCGATTCATTGGAGCATACCTTGCAGATATTGAACTCATCTTCGATCAGTGGAGTTGCCAACGATGTTTTGGAAGATGGATTCTTCATTGAGAGTGGAGTCGCCAGTGAAAACTTAAATTTCTGGATTCTTCTACCAATGGAATCACCTTCAAACTGATTTTTTGATGTGTGGAGTCGCTAGAGCAGGAATACAACCAATATCTGCCTAAGTGTCTGCTGCTCTCAGACCTTAGAACTCAACCATGTCGTTCTTCCCAAGGAAATTTTTTCAATTTCGTCCTCGGCAACGATGCTAAAATGTTAGCACCCTGTAAATCTGTCCGGCTGTCAAACAGACGACAGGGGTAATTTTTTCAACCAACTTTAGAGTTGAGGCACTAGCCTGCTCAACTCAGAGAGGGCTCTCTTGTGTCACTGGGTATATCTATGGAAATCAGTGGCTAGATTTGGTTTGTTTGGGGGTTTTTATAAAGTTTGTTGGCCAAGAAGAGGAGGGACACACAGGGCTATGGAGTCAGAATTCTGAAATTGAATGAAAACAATCATCAGCCGATAGAACTCTCTAGAGGATAAAGACTAAATGAGGAAATGAATTTGAGTTGTAACTTAAAATAAATCAGAGTGGTAAGAGGAAAGAGGAAACACGTAACTACATCAGTGCATTACGGAAATGAATTTTGAATTAGCTAAGAAGAAACATACAAAGTTTAAATTGCTTAAGCCAAGAGCATCAAATGATGAATTCTGGGCCTTTAACTCTCCAATTTAAACAGAAGAAAAATGTATATGGAATAAGAGATCATGGGAAACACATACAATGAGTGAAGACAAGACTCATATCACCACCATTAGAATCTTTTCATAGAGACTTCAAAGCTGTTGCATATGTATTCAATTCAACCCCAGAAAATTACAATGGAGTCCAGAACCAACAGAATTGTGCCCTTGAACCTCTGCCCATCTTTAATACACTCAGAACCTCTAACACTTATACAATTCGAGTTCCTTCAGTGTGCAACCGGTTACAATAACTGAAATGAAACGTTTCAGCTTCTACAATGATTACAAATGATAGTTTTCAGAAAAAAACATTTCATGATCCCTGCAGATTCCTCTGATGCTCCAGCTCCTTCCTTTGCCATGTTCTCTTTGAAATGTCATTCATAATATTTCAAATATAATTGCATTTATCCATATTCTCATTAAACATTTGGGAATAATATATTTGAAATAAAAATAATTCCCAAATATTTTTTCTATCCTGTAGAATTAAATTTCCATAATTCAATTCATGCCCGTGGTTTTTAAGACCATGTCTTGTTTGCCCAATTCACCATTTCATTGTAAAAAACATTTACTGTTACCAATTCCCTGTAAAAAACATTTACTGTGTAATGTTTTTCCAATTTAGACCATGTCTTGTTTGCCCAATTCATCATTTCATTGTAAAAAACATTTACTGTTACCATTTCCCTGTAAAAAACATTTATTGTGTAATGTTTTTCCAATTTACCATTCCACTGTGAGAGAACATTTACTGTGTGTTTTTTCCAGTTTACCGTGCATATTCCCATTTAAACCTTTTGCATGGAAATAAGCATTAATGTCTTTAATTTATAAAATGTGAATTTTACCTTTGTAAAACAATTTCACCGTGAGGAAGAATTTCTTTTATTGGAAATTCCATAATCATTATTGAAATGTACTCCTGAAAAAATGTTGCACATAAAACATATGATAAATGTTTGCATTAATTATATTGGGCTTGGGCTAAAGTAGTTTAATCCAAACTTCTTTACCTCCCATATGATCCCTCCATCCAACATTTGACTTTTCCACATTATAAATTGAGATTTGTTCCCATGATTTGACGTGATTTCATAAATTAAATATTAATATAAATATAAATATATTTATATTAATAATTAAAAACCCCTTTTTTTCTATTTTCGAAGGACTTTGGGCATATTAGGCTTAACACATGACTTTATGGATAGGATGAGGGTGCTTAATAAAAGGCATATTTTTTTTATTTTCAACGGGAATACGAAAATAAGGGTAAAAATGAATGAAGTGATGGAACTAAGGGATTTAGATAAGAATTAAGGCTAGGTATAAGCTTTGGATATTTGCCAACTTTTGAATCGTGGAGTACATGACTGTTTTGGATGATCCATTGGGTGAATGATTTAGGTGATGGGAGCTTGACGAAGCTAGTGAAAAATTTAGAAAAACTGAGTGGAAAAATAACACAAGGACAAGATGCTTTGGAAAAATAAAATGCAAATCAACAGGTGATAACACCATCACCTTCCGATATCGGGTTTTGGAAAAAATGGTTTTGAGTAGACCTCTTTTTTCCCTGACGTACCTCTGGTGTCGCCATGCGTCCACGAACGAAACCGGAATGGTTTCCTCAGCCCGCCTTCGAATAATTATCTTTTGCGCTTCTTCATTCTCCGATATGTGCCTTAGCCGTTGATCCGGGATTCTTCAAGATCGACAGTCCGCCGAGTTATACCTTTTGTGTCTCCGCTACATTTGTCTATATTCCATTGGATATAGCCCAGCCACCCAAACTATCATACTTCCACAGTGATATAGCATTTTGCTAAATTTACGAAATTTGGATCTTGATATGAAAATTGTTATGGTGATAACACAACCATTGTATGATTATGTACATCTTGTAATTACAATGTTCTCTCACATCTCTTTGTATCACATATACAACAACATGAATGGGGTAGCAAACAAACTATCCAAAGATGGGTTAAGACTAGATAATGGAACCTAGATTATATCAATACTCCAAGATGGGTACACAACTGATTAACCTTGAATCTAATTGATACTACTATAGAATTTTGTATAAGATAGAGGACACTTTTAAGATTATTGTTTGAATGATGTAATCTTCATGGTTTTTTTGTGATAGGACACTGATGTAATATATCTAATGTAGTTGTCAATTATGCATAAAATGTAAGTTTTAAACTTGTGAGGTAAAGAAATGCATATAGATGCTTAAGTAAAACAAAAATTAATTAATGGCTCATACACATAGTACACAGAGATTTATACCAGAAACCCTCAATCGGGGAAAACCTTTCTTATTTTCCTTATATCGAATTTCACCATTCAGCATACAATATATAAAATGTGTTTAGGTATTCCGTATATAACAAAACCCTAATCCCTTAATCAGGGATTAATTTAGAAAACTGCTAAAAATAGAAAAATCTGCTAAAAATAGAAAACCGCCCAAAAACAATTCTGGGACGCTGCCCCGGGCTACCGCCCCGTGCTGAACGTTGCGTGTAACTAGGGGGGCCATACTTGGCCCCCCCTGGGACCCCCCTAGGAAGCGCCCGTCGCACACGACACAAAGAGCACTACTAGAGGGATCGTTAGACGCAGTTGTCGAACCTGACGCGCCCACACACACACATGCAAAGAATATAAAATATACCCAACATTCTACCACTTGTTGTTTTCTTTGCATCCATGGATCTGCAGGGTTATACAGTCAACAATCCAGGGCAACAATGCCCATTGTTACTCTACACAAGGAGAACTTTTTTGTGCTCACAGACTTTGTCAATAAATCTGCAACATTCTTCAAAGTGTACTCAACCTTTTCCAGCAACACCTTCTTTTTGTTGAGATTCCACAAGAAGATCCTAGTGAAAATTATGCACCTACACTAGGATAGAGCCTCGGGCTATTTTTAGGTGGAAGTCTAATCTTAGATGATGAGAAAATTCTATTTACAGATGATGTAGATGATGTCTATTTATAGATGGTGAGAGAATTCTATTTATAGATGGTGAGCGAATTCTATTTATAGATGTATGTTGATTATTATTATCCCTTAATAATAGTTGGACAATAAATATTAGTCTATTCTCAGTGAGCACTTGGAAATAGTTAACTGAAGTGGAAAATCAGTTCGCTATAGGAAATTCGAGTTCAAAGGTTGACTGGTGGGACATGCAAGTCGAATTAGTTGTAACTGAGTGATTCAAAGTTGTAACAGAGTTGGATGTGTAGTTATTTGAGTTGTGAAGTAGTTTAACTCAGTTAGGTGAGTTAAGCTCAATTGTGCTAGTTGTAACTGAACTTACACTAGTGAGAGATCAATGAATTAATTATTAATTAATTCACAATCAATGATCTCACATGCAACTGAATATTTACCACCGTTAACTACATGCATGTCAGATCCAGTGGAGACCCAGTTGAGATAACAGGTGAAAGGGACAGTTTGACTATAAATTGTGAAATTAGTGAGTGCACTCATGCAACCACACACACAATGGATGTTCCCATGAGGATTGCGCAGCCTAGGCAAAAGGAATTCATTCATTGTAGGGATTTCCATTAGCATGGATTGCGCAGAGGAGGTAGGTTGTCTGGAAGCAGTAAATTGACACATAAATTTGTCAATTTTGGTATGATAGTGTGAGACGATTGTATATTGTACTGAGAGCTATTGGATTAGATTTTTGTATGAGATTGTTTCATGATCCATGATATATACATAATATATGATAGTGGAGTTTTTAGCTTTATGCTTTCCCGGTAAAACATCTATGTTATGTGTGATTGATATTTCTTCTTGATATTGAAATTGGCGATCGTGTTTTAAATTCCGCAAGAATATTAGTAGAAGTGATTATGTATTTAATAGTGGCATATAATTGTTAGATCAGGAGAATCCAGGAAATACGTAATTTGTAATAAAATTTCTACATGGTATCAGAGCACAGGAGATTGCAGAAGATGAGTTTGTGAATGGATAGAATTCGAATTTGCAGAAAGACTTTCTTGGTGCTACAACTGATTCAAGATTGAAATGGATTTCAATGGCTTGAGGTTAGAGTATGCACTCGAGGGAATCTCAAACTACATTGCTTGGAAGGACAGGATGGAGGCATTACTCAAAGACAATGGCTTGAAGGAATTCATTGACAAAGATGTTCCTAATCCAGATGCTACAGACGCTGCAAATCTTGATGCATGGAAAAAGAAAGTGGCAAAGGCGAGGAGGATCATGTTGGAGGGAGTACGAGACCACATTGTCTCAAGCCTCCATGGGAAAGTCACACCATATGTAATGTGGAAGACTTTGACAAATCTATTCCAAAACAACAAAAATCATAGGAAATTGGCACTCAAAGATAAACTTAGGAAGATCAAGATGGAGAAGGGAGACTCCATTCCAAAATATCTCACGAAGTTTGTCCAATTTTGGGATGAGATGGGGAGTGTGGGAATAACAGTTGTTGATGATGATTTGGTGAGCTTGTCTCTCCCAGGACTTCCCAATATTTGGCACAGTTATCAAGACTATGTCAATGGAAGGGAAACATTGCCAGATTGGGAACGACTATGGTCGGATTTAGTGCAGGAGGAGTTCAGGAAGAACACCAAAGATGGATCTTCATCAAAGCATGATGATGAAGAGGATTGTGCTTTGGCTGCCAAGGAAAGGAAAGGGAAGGGGAATAAATTCCATTCAAAATACGAGTCTAAAGGCAAGAAGCTGGATTTGTCCAAAGTGAAGTGTTTTCATTGTCACGAACATGGGAATATCGCTATTAACTGTCCACAGAGGAAGAAGAACAAGAAGATTGTTGGAGCTGTATCTAGTGAGGCCCTTGCCTCGCAATTTGAAATTGACTTCTCCTTGATTGCATGCATGGCGTCAAGTGCATTGGGATCATTGTGGTATTTGGATAGTGGCGCTTCCTTCCACATGACGAGAGATAAGGAGATTTTCAGTGACTGGGAGGAGAGAGATCTCAAAATGCATATAGAGATGGGCAACGATGGAAGATACAACGCGACTGGCATTGGTACCATTACCTTTCAGAGGGAGTCAGGTAAACCATTTCAATTGAAAGATGTTATGCATGTTCCAAGTCTAAAGAAAAACTTGGTCTTAGTTGCAATGTTGGAGGATAGAGGCTATGATGTTGTTTTCAACAATGGAAAATCCTTCCTGCGACATAAAACAATGGGTCAAGTCAAGAATATAGGGATTCAAGTTAAGAATCTCTACAAGCTAGAGGTAGATGGATATGCTGCCATAATGGGCAAGGAAGAAAAATTTGTGAGCCAGGATGAGGGCGAATTATGGAACAGGAGATTGGGCCATCTTCATCACGGAGCCTTGAAAATCATGCAACAAATATCTACTGGACTTCCAATTGGAACACTTGCTTAGTTAGATCAGTGCAAGGGTTTCACCATGGGGAAGTATGTAAAGTCCACCTTTCATGAAAAGGAGAACCATGCTTCGGTGATCCTGGAGAGAATTCACATAGACGTGTGTGGACCATTCTCGATTGCTTCAACAACAAAACATAAGTATTATGTTATTTTTGTTGATGACTTTTCTCGTAAATGTTGGATATTCTAATTCATGCAGAAGAAGGATAAAATATTCTCAATGTTCTGTGAGTTTAAAGCATTGGTGGAGAAAGAGTCGGGGAAGCAAGTGAAGGCTCTAAGGAGAGATAATGGTGGAGAATACATCTCTAACGAGTTCAAATACTTCTATAGCAAAGAAGGAATTCGAAGAGAACTCGTAGCGCCTCATAACCCACATCAAAATGGGGTCGCAGAGATGAAGAACAGAACGATCATGGGTGCAACACGAGCGATGTTGCATGATCAGGGCCTACCAATGCATTTGTGGGTGGAAGCATGCAACACTGCTGTTTATGTGAAAAACCGTTGTCCTCATAGAGTACTTGACATGAGTACACCTGAAGAAGCTTTCACTGGAAAGAAACCCGATGTTTCTCATTTTAAGATTTTTGGCTTATCTGTTTATGTGCATGTGACCAAGAATGCCAGGGAGAAGCTGGAGCCGACCGTTGAAGTTGGGATATTTGTGCGGTACACAAAAAAATCCCATAATTATCGTGTGTATTTTCCTAACAATAAGATGACTTTTATGCGACAGGATATAAAATTCGATGAGGAGAAATCCATGCAGTTGTTTCTTGAGAGGGAGCTAGACTTGCATGCAGAGGAGGAACTGATGGTTCCCAAAGATGAGTCTCAATATGTGTATCAACCACATGAGGAGGTTCATGGAGTAGAGGAAGTCACTCATGCAGAGCCATCCATCAGAAATGGCAGAAAGCACACCACAGAAGCTGATAGATTGAGACTAGATGTTGCACAGAATGTAGGAGCTCCTACTTCACAACGCAGACAAAGATAGTCTCTTGATCAATTTACTAGATACATGGATCTCATGAGAAAATGTATTGTGAATGAACCATCTTACTTTCGGGAAGTAGTGCAGGATCCCTATAATTTTCCTGACTTGGCTAGTCTAGGAAAGACTGCTAATGTGTGTGTAGGATCAATGGTTTACAACATATAAATGATCATACAAATAATAAATGTGACAAAGGACTGCAAAGTTTGTATTATGATATCTCTGTGGATTACGAAATGGTCGAATGTGGTTGAATAAACTGACAATACTCAACTAGATCAAAAGAAAAAGGATCTTAGTCGGAATACAAATAAGAAACTAAAAGATAATACCCAGAATATGGGAGCACTGCGGAATCAATGGATGCGTTGTGTTAATGCTCTGTAAATTCCCAGGGGTTGTTAGAGAAGAAGAAATTTACTAGAGGTAACTTTATCCAACCACTTCGAAACTGGAATCTATCCCTACCAGTTTCAGAGAGGGATCTCTCTGTGTGATTTAGCTATGTTTCAACTTTAAGATATTAGGATAGTTATATAAAATAAAATAATATTGAAAAGGTTTGTTGTTTTTGTTAATTTGGCTGAAAAGGGTTCACACCTTCGTTGGGATATGGGGTCTGTATTATAAAGATAGAAATATAAACAGAAACAAAAGATTCTTTTCACAGGGCAATATAATGCATTCGTTGGATTCTTTAGCAATAAAGTGATGAATAGAAGAAGAGATGAGAATATCAATTAAAGTAAAGAAGAATTTAAGAATTTCTTCACTGTAATATCAGAAGATAAACATTAAAACCTTTCAAAGTTGGAAAACAGGGTATACAAAGATAAATCCTACAACATACGTTACTTTTAAAAGATTAGATTGGAAAACAATATGACAACTGAGTTAGAAGAACATTCAACATAAAAGAGAAAACATCACTAATGAATAACATGTGAGAATCCTGTGAAACGTTTCTTTGTATTACTAGAAGATCTCTTGATAAAAATTACAGTCTTTTAGCTTGCAGGGCATAAAGATCAACCCTCAGTACTTCAAAGTTTGAAGTATTTATAATCAAAATTACATACGATCCTGTCATTAAAGATTAGGACTTGGAAAATCTAAATTTAGCTAACTAACTTAACAAGATACAAAAATTTAGGAAACTGCTTGATGATGTGTTGAAACTTCATGCTGATTTCTGGGGTGAACCGTTGGTGAGGCCTCTGCACGACCTCGTCTGACTGGATAGCTGACTGGGCTTGGACACCTTAACGACTACTCGATCAGATTGCAAAGCTCTTCCCATCGAAGGTGACTGGGAACGACGAATTTGAGTAATCTTCGGTATACTTCATCCATCTCTGTGTACTTGGCAAAAGTTGGCTTGATGATGAAGATGTATCGGATCTCATGCTGTATACTGATGTCTAACTTTAAAGCATCTAAGAATGCCTTGCCCGTGATACTACCTTGTATTCCTGAAAATTTTGAGCTATCCTTAGCCACGGTGGCTAGTTTCTATTTGTAATCGGAAAGCGTCATTAACTTGTCATTTATAACTCTCAAACCAGGAAGGACTTTCTTCTACAAAGCTTAGATCTTGCTGAAAAATATTTGCACTCCTGCGTCCATGTTCTGGACCTTTTCCTCCAGCTGTAGCATCAATCCTCTCTTGGTCAGGGCCCTCTTGACCTCAAGGATGGTCTCTTTCCTATCTTCAATCTTCAAATCCTCTAGCTCCTCTTTGGTTTTGGAATTCAGAAATTTGATGATCTCAGCAGCTTCTGTGGGCATCTCTCCCAGTTCTTCTCTTATCTTCTGGATAGTCTGCTGAATTCTTTGCACCATCTCATTTTTCTCAAACATGATTTGTATCATTGGCCATATTTCATTCATGGACTTGGTGATATCCATCCAGACACTTTCTTTGACCTCCACAAGTGTTTTGCCTGCCATTGTTTGCTTTTGAAGCTGTTGAAATTCCTGTTTGAGCTTGTCTGAAGTTTGTTTCTCCTTGGAGTAGCTGGTTTGGAAGGAATATTTGAGTTCCTGAAGGTTCTCAATCTCCTTTTTAAGTCTGGTAATCTCTGTCTCTTGCAAATTCATCTCTTCCATGGATTTAGCCAGTTCAATTGTTTTCTCCAAAGCTGTCAAAGGAGTTTTCGAGGGAATTTCTGCTACAAACATTGTGCTCACTCCTGTGAGTAGAACTATGCTCAGTGGAATGACTTCCATGGGCTTTGACTGCTCCTTCTCTTTCACTATTTTTTCCAATTCTGCTTCCATTTCCTTCAACTGTGCATTCTGCTCCATGATCAGCTTGAGCATTTCATCCTTTTCCCCTTTTGTCTCTGTTATTTCCTTTGCCTATGAATCTTCTGTTGGTGGAAGTTTCAATTGTTTCCTCAAAGATGCTATATCGACATTTTTCTTTTTGAGCATCTCCTCGACTGCTTTCACATTTGAGGGATCATATCTGATCTTGAGGACCAGTTCTTCCAACGTCTTAATCCTTTTATCCTTGGCAAAGGATGATATTTTTTCTAACTTCAGCTGCGTCTAGACATTGCTCAGAGATACTTGTAACTTGGAGGCAGCAGTAGAAGCATTTGCCAATGTGGAGAAAACCATTTCTCCAGTTTGTCTGTGCAGATCCATTTGATCAGCTGGATGAACATCTTTAGTCTAAAATTCAAATGTTGCCCTTTTGTAATCGGTGATTACTTTCGGGTCTGGCACCTGTGCTTGCAGAAATGCCATGTGCATTCTACCCTTCTCAGTGTCAAATGCAGACAACAGTCTGTGTTGTGCAGCTGATGTTTGCTTTCAGAACTGAGCATACGTGCTGCTGGTCAGCGTCTGATTTTTCTTTTTGATCAGATCATACTTCTAAAAAATACTCAATTTTGGTCCTATTTTTCTCGATTGGTTGACTGGTGGAGTATCTGTAGGCTTCTTGGGCAACACTGTAGTCATGATTTGTTTGCTGCTTGTACTAAGGAGCGACCGATCAACCTCCATAGTTGTAGTGGATTGAATTCCCTTTTCACCAGTCGTGTCAGGTGCCTGACTAGTTTTTGGCCTCTTGGTGTGTAATTGGAACTCTTCAGATGATACTTCAGTGATGGAAGGTGAAGTGTCCTTCCCAGGCCTTTTCTCCTTGGGAACCTGTGGTGTAGTCGTCTGTGAGATAGTGACCGAAAGGTCCTGCTGTTCTGTCTCAACCAGAGTGTTTGGCTCCCATTTTGTCTGGTTGGCGAACTTCTCTATCTCAGGCCTGAATGTATGAACATATGGGATATTCTTATTTTTAATCCTCATCTCAGAAATTATCCCACACGGATCATAGTGAATTATCCCACACGGATCATAGTGTCATGTGAAACTAACAAAAAACTTCATTTCTTTTAGCAATCTGTCTATTTCCTCTCCGGTGCCTTGGCTATTGCATATGAAAGACCCAATCTGCCCTTTGATTCTGAGCTCCTACTTCTTCTTCTTCAGAGACACAAAATGTATGTCATATGAATTAATCATTTGTCTTATGTATTCCAGGGAAAATATCCTCACGGGTAGATACTTGGGCAATTTGTATGGAGCCAATTCGCACCCATACACTCTGATCTCTGTGTGGTCTTGGTACAAGTACCAGTCTCCCATTTTTGCAAGGTTTGAGAGGTGTAGGATCCTCTGAATCTCCTCGTTTATTATTGGCTCGGGTCTTCCACTGAGCATGCTCACCACTGGGTGGTAGCACTGCTTGAAACTGAATTCTGAAGAGTTTTGTCTGAGCAACGAAGTCCATGCTGTTAATGCCTGTGATCTGCCATCTTTGTCCATCTTCTGCATTGAAAAGTAAAATTTGTCTGCTTGGAAGAAAATGAACATGTAAGCCAGTATTGAAGAATACCGGAACATGCCTTCCGTGGCAAAATTTGAGAATTGCTCATGAATGTTGTCCGCCAGGAAAGTGTTGTAGTCGACCTGAGTGGTGGGTTTCTCGTCTGTGGAGAAGATGGACAGAAAACCCAATATGGGTTCATCCACCCATTGATCCGAAAAATACCCAAGCAGAGCGCAGAGCAATGAGATGACCTAGTTTCCCTTCACTGAGAACAGGGATGAAGGATACAGGGGATTTGTAGTGGGGAGATGAGCGGCCTGTGGGAGAAAAAGCTCGAAAATCTGAGCTCTTTGGGGGAATGATAATTTCTGGTATAGTTCTGTGATGATTTCAAGGTTGAAAGGTGAGGTGGATTCGGCTTTGGGTATCTGCATCATCTGATCAATGGCTTCTGGTGTAATGAAGAACAAAGTTTCTCCTGATGAAGGAACTATGGCTCTCTAGTCGGGGAGGTAATGAGCCTGGCATTTGAGGGCGAATTCGGGGAAATGGTGAACCTGGGGGAAAAGATACAAGGGAAGGTTTGACTTCCAGAGCCCGATTTCGTCACTTTGGTCCAAGAAAACGTCCTTTAGCCATGAGTGTAAATCTGTGAAGTCGAACTCGCATCTGGTGTCCGCGATTAAATGGTCCTTGTCGGCTAGAGGGATCCTGTCGAGGTCGACAAGAGGCGGGAGGAAAGGATTTTCCTCGGCCTCTGTTTTCTTTGATTTTGGCGCCATCACTGTAACAATACCTGCAAGTAAAACAAAACGGTTAGCGGGGATGACTGTGGCTTTGGGCGACTGACTGTAACAAAGAGGAAAACGGGGAAAAATTCTATGGT